>NXFV01000711.1:0-26035 GCA_002803225.1 Gamarada debralockiae | reverse complement strand
AAATTCATCTTTTTACATCCAAAAATGGCTCGAATTAGGAAAACCAATGCCCAAAAGCATGCCTTAAGAGCATATTATTAGTCTACTACTCTTCCTAAACCTAAATATAACACTTTGCAGACCTGGTTTTAGTCATAATACAGTGAACGTATTTCGAAATCAACAATTTTTGATATCCTTTCCTCGAAATATCTATACCTTGATATAGCGTCTTTTAATATAGATTAGAAACACACAAAGGATCTAAAATAGAAGGTCTTAGAGGTGTGTCTTTTTAAGTAGGAATAACGATACGAGGCAATTAGAGGGTCAATATCAAGAGACCTCTTATAATTCAAGGCTATAGAGCTTTGGGAGCAACTTCCAGAGTACGAAGGCCAGGACTATCCAGTATAGTCTAACGGATAGCTTGTAGGGTTCAAAAGCAGGTATAAAATCAAGCCCAGAAGGAGGTTTGGAGAGTCCGGGTCCACTTAGCTTAATGAAGCATACGCACAAATCATGGCCGATATCCAAGAGACAGCACGCGGATACGATGCAAAGGTCTGAAGCGCGGAGTTCAAAGATCGCGGTGTATTGTAAAATACTAAGCTAGGGAAGAAAGGAGAGAATATAAGGATCCAATGACCTTTTGTACCCTCCGGCCAGCCCTAGCGTCGTTTCATATAGCCCTGCCCAGTTGGTCCTGCCCAAACCGTCACAATATAGATGAGATGGGGTTCAATTGGAAGGCAGTACCTAATACTAGCTTAGGTATATCACAATATTAAGGAGGAAAGAAAGAGAAGGCCCGGATAACTACTGCCCTATGCTGTAATGCTACAAGCACTGATCGAGTACCTATTTGGTATATTGGAAAGGCAGCCCGTCCTGTTGCTTTTCATATAGCACGAATCCGGAATCTCGAGAAATTAGGCGCTGTATAGCATTATAATCCGACAGTATAGATGGACTATTAAATTATAATGGAATGGCTCAAATAGTTTGATGCTTGTATTAGGAGACTAGTCCTTCTTTTGATAGATAACTTCTCTGCCTATGAACTAGGCCTCTAGCTTATTAAAGAAGCTAGTGGAGTTCAAAATGTTACTGTCAAATGGCTTCTACCAAATACTATGTCAGTCCACTAGCCATAGACTAAGGTATAATTAAGAACTAGAAAGCCTTTATACACAGAGAGTTTATCTAGTTTATAGCCAGGACCTTTAACTCAAGGCAAAACCTATTGTCTAACGAGGTACGGTCATATCTATGGGGTAACTAGCCTAGGATCAGGCGTTAGAGGACCCTGAAGGAAGGCCTGGAAGGAATATTCCTAAAGGAATAGGAATAGGACCGTAAGGTCGGAACAACGGTGAGGTCGGTCCGTACACCGTTAGCATAGCAATTTTGATTTTCTACGGTACTTTGGTTCACAGATTGAGAAAACAGCCTAAGAGGAATTTGAATGTCGGAGGACGTGGCGCTCGTAGGCTCTTGCATCTTTAACCAACGAATCCTACATCCCTAGCCTCAAAAGAGGCACGCACTGAGTGTGGCTCTGTTAGTAAAAATTACACATACGCCCCGACCTTTGTGTCGCTAATAGCCGCGCGGTTACAAGTGCCGCCAAAAGCTACGTACACTCACTACCGAACAGTTACTCTACGTACTCTACTGTACACATTCTATTCTACTCAACGGCGTCGTCAATCCCCCTCTGACACCATCCCATCGCGGCCACCGAATATCATGCCTCAACGCACACTACATGCGTACTTTCAATTCCCAAACCGGCCACCGCCTTCGGTCAATGGTCCCTCCTTTCTTGATCTTCCATATAGCGTCCGACATCGCGTTTACGTTCTTGCTCGGCTTATTCGGAGTTGTCCCATTGATCTGAACCGCGAAGGAGAGCGCACGTCTAATCCCGATAAGACGCTGCCTATGTCCTGGACTATACGAGGCGAATGTTATTATTATCCAAACAGAAAATTCCTCGATCTCCCTTACAAATGGGATGAGGATGACGTCGACTGTGTGTGTCCTCCTTTGCCAATTCAGCTTCTCTACGTTTCTCGCACAATCTCGAAGGAGTGTTCCAGTATTCTATATACGGAAAACAAGTTTAAAATCTGCCGGAGCAGGCATGGAGGATTCCTCCCGCTTCACCATATGTCCGGGTCGACGCTAGAATCCATTACCTCCCTCTCGATCCGCCTCAATGTTTGCTCGTGCCGTCCTAGACACAAGCACAGGGACGAAAAGATATATGACTATCATCAAACATGCAAAGGTGGTGCATACGGTAGGGATAAGCCTCTAGACAAGGTATCTCGCAATGACAAGTCGGTCATCCTAGACTGGAAGAGCGTATGTGCCAAAATCTCCTCGAATATACGGCATTCCTATCTTCGATTATCCGTAGTCTGCGATGCCGCCAATTACGAAGTCGCGATGGAGGTAGTTGAACCTTTGTTAAAAATACCAACTCTCAGAGCTTGCTCGATTCGCCTTGGTCAAACTCCAAACCATGGACTTCGCCGCCTGGCTCAAACCATAGCACTCCAAGCCACTGGCAAATTTTCGAGTGCCCTGAGTAGTCGAGATTGTAATTCTCGTCTTCCAGCCGAAATACAGCAACATATACTAGGATATACTGATCTCGTCGCGACCCGAGCTCTACAGTGGGAACGCAATCACGGATTTGTAGTTGATGACTGCTGCAGAAACTGCACGAATGCTCTAGAAGCATGTTGTTGCTCAGTACAGCACGCCGCTTTCGCAGAGGCATGCACTTGCTGGAAGATACCGACGGAATTATTCCTCCTCAGCCGCAGCCTACGAAGAGAAGCCACTAAAATCTTTTATCAAAGAAATCACTTCGTAATCTTGCCCCCGGGGGTGAAATTTACGCTCGTGGATGCTCAACCATCAGTACTCGAATTTCTCGCATACCTTCCATCACAAGCACTTGAACATCTGCGCTCGATTGAGTGCGTCTTTGCGAACCTTAGTCCTAACTTCCTTAACCCAGGGAGCGAAGGCCACTCCCACTGGCTCCAAACCATTGCCTTCATATCCCACCACCTCCAACTCTCTACACTAAGTCTGACCCTGAATATGTCCAGTGATCGCGGGCCGTCTTCTGACTGCGCATATATGTCCCTACAGCAAATCCTCGACACCGAAAATGCTATGTGGGCAACATACCAGCGCATCATTGAGCCCCTGGCGACAGCTCCCCTAAAGCAGGGCCTACAGAACGTATTCATTCATCTCAGTTGGCCAATCGACGACGCAAAGCTGCATATCCGCCATGCCCAAGAGAGGTTTCTAGAGAGGCGAATAATGGGTGAAGATTATGATGCTCTTTTGCGGGGCAAGTTTGCGGCTGGAAGGCGCTGGGATAACGAACCATGACCAGGTAGTTTGGTGCGAGCGTCCCTGTTATTCAGAAAGTTCGGGCGCGGTTAGTTCTTAGGGCTAGTAACAAAGCCGTATGTACTGCAAATATAATGGGCGGGAATTGCTGGAGCCGAAACTCATCAATTATTGATTGGAAAATGCCGTACACAGTGCTCGTATATCAGAGAGCTCTGCTGGGCTGGGGTCGGGTAAGCCGAGGGTGTGAATCATCTACACTCATTTGATCACATGTTATTTCTTTACTACTGCCTAGCTATGAGTCAGAATGGTTCTGTTGTCTATAGATATTATAAGTTACCTACTCCTGCATAATTAGGCTACAACACTCCTTGAGCTTACTTCCTATATCTAGAATATCAGAGGAACATCACTCATTCCAAATGAAGTTATCAATTACCTGAATCGACAGAGGGTTACGAAGATCACGGGCACTTCGAACTAATCTGGCAAGATCCACTTATCATAGAACCAGCCATGTGTTTGTACACCTGCAAACCACCAGGAAGGCAAAGTATCTACGCTGAAATCAGACATCTCCGTAGAAGTGTTGCCTACTGAGGATTCTTCAGCTATGCTACAACTAAAGCCAAATAGAAGAGGCTGATCGCTAGACGATAAAGCTGATTTATTCTTAGCAGACAGGAAGCTAGTCGCATCGATATCGCAGGACACTACGACTAAAACTATTTTAAAGAAAATACTTCTAGTATTTAAAAATCAGAAGACAAGAGCCGCGGACAAGAGCCGCGCTAAAGAAGCTCAAGGGGCATACTACATTGGTCAATTCCGTGGCCTTCTCGCACGACGGCAAGGTGGTGTTGTCCGGGCCGACACAACGGTATGGCTCTGAGACACGGCGGTGGTTCAGTTCCCCTCAACTAAATACTATCTATTTAGCAATACTATCCTCACATATAAGGTACAGTAGAACCTCTTTATAAGCATACGCTTAGGACCCAGGATCGCATGCTTATAAGTCAGGTTATGCTTATACCCAGGGGCATATAATACACTAAATTTTACTCGGAACCAAGGATCGCATGCTTATTGGTCAGGTATGCTTATCTACAGGATGCTTATAAAGAGGCTCTACTGTATATCCTCATGCCACTGAAGTGCAAACTCTTGAGTGAGCTATAAGCAGGAATAATATAAAGAACCCCGCTAGAACTAGTCTTTGGGTACTCTAGAAGAAATCCAGTATGAATGACTCTACTCACACTTAAGTGAGGCTTCATAGTTGTAGTAGTTAAGAGAATTTGTTCAACAGGAATAGACTGCTCCAATTCACTACTATCTGCCTAAGAGCCATTAGAATATACAAACAAAGTATTAGAAACGTAGTATAGGGCTACTTACAAGACGATCGCGATGTCCCACACTTGTATCTCTTACATCATGCCATTCGTTAAAATAAGTACTAAGCAAAGAGTAGTCATTACGTATTTGTGGCGGGGCCTCGAATTCAGGAGCCTCAAAAGGGAACTCCTCATCAAAGGGATCAGAATTTGTGGTAGGAGCTGAGGATAAGTTGACAACTACAGACATTATAGTTGCAAAGTAGTAGGAAAGAGTAGTGAAGAAGGATTTTAGTGTTGAAAGAACAATGCTGTTAAAGTAGAGTAGCTGTAGAGTAGAGAGAGATTTAGTAGAGTAAAATGAGAATTAATATAACAACGAAAGAGAGAGAGAGGCTAATTAGAGAAGAGGTAAATGAGGGGTAGAATGTGATTATGCGCAGGAACCACGATACATCTATGCTGTCACTACATACAGCACAAAGGAGGCTGAATCTAATACAGTTGAAATAAAAATAAAGTCTATGAACTCCTTTTCAAGTATCAGTAGTACAGCAGAAGAGAAAGAGAACTGATACAATTAGTAAAAGAGGGATAGATGAGGGGTTGGGCTGTGATTGTGCGCAGGAACTACGACGCATCTATGCTGTCACCGCATACGGCACAAAGAAGGCAGAGTCTAATGCAGTTGAAACTAAAAATAAAGTCTATGAACTCCTTTTCAGGTATCAATAGTATAGTAGAAGAAGAAAAAGAGAACTGATACAATTAGTAAAAGAGGGATAAATGAGGGGTTGGGCTGTGATTGTGCGTAGGAACTACGACGCATCTATGCAGTCACCGCATACGGCACAAAGAAGGCTGAATCTAATACAGTTGAAAATAAAAAATAAAGTCTATAAACTCCTTTTCAAGTATTAGTAGTACAGCAGAAGAGAAAGAGAACTGATACAATTAGTAAAAGAGGGATAAATGAGGGGTAGGGCTGTGATTGTGCGCAGGAACCACGACGCATCTATGCAGTCACTGCATACGGCACAAAGAAGGCTGAAACCAATACATTTGAAACAGGATATCAAGTTTATTGATACGTTTTTGGCACGTTAAGAGTCCTATCAATGGAGTAGCGGTGTGGCGATGAGACTAAGAAATTAGGGGGAGAATTTTTTGTCATTTCTCAGGCATCAAGGCAGACAATTTACGAAGGCGGACGGCATTGAAAATGGTCCATTTTAAAAATCAGCCAGGAACACCAAAATCTCTATGTGCGCGCGAACACATAATATCCTCAACTCTTGTTACAAAATTCCATGATTAAAGGGAATATAAAGAGGAATAGTTTATTTATCTTTTACTTGATTTCTGGTTATATTAAACAACTGTTCTTATTTAAAGATAATTATATTTCGAAGGTAGGTTTTCGCTGTTTCTCGCTTAAATCCGATGGACCATTTTCAATGCCGTCCGCCTTCGTAAGTGGGTTTGGGCCGCATCCACTTTTAATTTAGGCCGACCTGTAAGGGTGTTTAGGAAGTTGCCGATTTGAGGGCACAGACCACACTTCAAAAAAAGACACCTACGCACTAATCTACAGTACAATTCTGTCCATTAACTATGCTAAAAATGTGTCATTTGACTGTCTCTTCTATATTCATGAAACCTTGCTATATAGCTAGAATATAACTATTGTATCTTCTTTTGATCAATCTCGTTATTAAAATATCGCTTTTTTTGGGGTGGAGTCAGTGCCCTCAAATCGGCAACTTCCTAAACACCCTTACAGGCCGACGGCCTAAAAATCGCTTTTTATAGTGAGTAATTTTAGGCTTTCTAGCGTACTTATTCTTTTAGTCCTTAATAACTTTATAACTACTAATTATACCTTAGAGCCTTTAGCTACGTAGTTATACTACTTAAATAGACCTTTCTAATTATATAGCTAGCTAAGGATTTGGAATTTAACTTGTCTTGATGCGGCGATTTAAAGATAAGGGGTTTATAGGGACCTCGAGGTGAGGCTCGCTTATTTGAACGAGAATTGATTTCGAGCCGAATCCGAGCCGAATCCGAGGTAGAATTTTAATTAAAGATATTACTTTATTTTACTTTCCTTTTATATCAAAACTAAATATATAAGTTTATTTAATAAAGATTTATATGCCTTAAGATTATAGCTTACAAAAATTAATAAGGAAGAGGAATAATTAAAAGGACTAATTATAAGGAAGGAATCGATTCCTTATCGACTCTAGCCCCGATTCTTAGTAATACGATTTCCGGGGAATCGATACCTCAGGAATCATTGCCGAGCCTGCGACTCCATACACCACCCCAGCTCAAAGCCTTCAGGCTAAAAGTCTCTCCTCCGGCTTGGCAACGATTTCAGCTACCGATGAAGGTGCAGATTTCTAAAAAGAGCGAGTATGCCCGTAATATTGGCTGCTGAGCTGCAGCTCATCACCTCGAGACTCGAACTCACTGATTGAAGTCCGGTAAGCGGTGAGGAGGATACAAGATAAGTAGCAATGGTGAGCCATCCTATTCAGAATTCCTCTGGTTGTGATCTTAGTGTTATAATTTTCCGACCTGCATTCGTTACCACCCACCTACTGAGATAATGCTTCGCCCATCATCTACCCTTCTCCTAGCTTTGCTAGGAGCCGTGGCCAGCACTTTGGCGTGCGTGATCCCCGACGAGCCACTCTCTAACAATATCACCGAGAAGTTCCAGATCTTTGTTCAGAATCCAGCCTTTCCCATAGTTCATGACAGCATCATGAACTTCAGGCCAAACGGCTTGGATATGCATCTAGTACTGCGCCCGGCCGGCCAAGACACCTATGACACAATATGGCTTGAAAATGGCTTTCTTAGGAATGACGACCGTTATGCCGTCATCGATCTCGAGGTAAGGTTCTCATGGTGGGCTCTGGACGCTGGAACGAGCAATGCTTAGAATATATTTCATTAGTATAACCCCAACGACAACACTACCAAGATGTTCATGACGGACCGGGAGTACGCAACCGCCCTTTTTAAGCCAGTATATGGGTGCGATCCGGACACGGACGAGCTCCAAATCCGGCTGGTACTCGTGTCCCGCCTTGCCGATCCAGATGAGGGCCAGGCTGAAGAGGACGGTGGGCAGATCGGCATACAGGAAGCAGGATATACCGGAGTGTATGAATTCCGATACTCGCCTGCCAACAACAGTTGTAAGTTGCCCTGAATACTTCCATGCTCTAATAGTAACGTAATCGGCCTGCTGACACGGATGTCCACGTTCCTTAGTGCTCACCGATACGTGGTTTACGGTTAACATGGTGATCTTCCGTGACGGCGTAACCCCTCCTGCTACCTCAACTACTACCAGCGCGAGTAGCCCTACTTCCACGGCTTCGATTAGCGACTACGACTTCGTGTCCTGCTGGGCCGAGCCGGATGATGGCAGCCGCACACTTACAACGGTGTATAGCGTGACGGGTATGACGAATGAGATATGCGCAGTGGATTGCGCTGGTTCGGAGTATTTCGGTACACAATATAGTGTTGAGTGTTGGTGTGGTTCAAGTCTAGGGGTTGGATCTTATGCCGCTCCGTCAACGGATTGCTCTGATGTTTGCTCTGGCGATGCTACTGAGATTTGTGGGGGCGGACGCCGCCTCTCTCTTTACCAACTAAAATCATCAAATTCCTCAGCGACCACGACGACTTCCGTCGCCTCCTCCTCGTCCTCGACCATATCCTCCTCACCTTCAACCACTTCCTCCTCGACATCTTTAAGCACTTCTTCCTCGATACCTTCAATAACTTCCTCCTCCTCATCTGCACTCACTTCCTCTTCGACATCTTTAAGCACTTCTTCCTCGATACCTTCAATAACTTCCTCCTCCTCATCTGCACTCACTTCCTCCCAATCTTCAACTTCAACTTCGACAACAAGCACAACGCTTCTAACTTCAACTTTAATAACAAGCACAACGGCATCTACAACATCTATAACATCAACAAACCCGACAGCTCTTCCGTCAGTCGGTGTATACAGCTTTGTATCCTGCTGGGCTGAGCCAGATGATGGACGAGCACTTTCAGCTGCATTCGAGGGTCTCAGTGATATGACTCTCGAAACATGCGCAGCATTCTGCTCCACCTACCCATACTTCGGCACCGAATGGAGCAGCGAGTGTTGGTGCGGCGATGAACTGACATCGGGATCTGCTGCGGCTCCATTATCAGACTGCGACTATGCATGCGCTGGCGACGCAACGGAGATGTGCGGCGGCTCACGACGTCTGTCTCTCTACCAGAACGTCGATTGGACAGTTCCAGAGGACCCGAGTAGCATTGGCAGCTACGAGTTCTACGGCTGTGTCACCGACAGTCCAGCGCGTACATTGACGGCAAGATCATTGACGAGCTCCGCTATGACGCTGGAGATGTGTGCCACTTTCTGCAGCAGTTACGAGTATTTCGGAGTAGAGTGGAGCGTTGAGTGCTATTGCGGAAATGATTTCACTGCAGGCGCCGCCCTGGTTGATAGCAGCGAGTGCAGTATGATTTGTGGAGGGAATAGCGAGGAGCTGTGCGGCGCTGGAGATCGATTAAGTGTTTACCAATTGGCAGCGGTATGATCTTCATTTTGGATACGTCTGGGGGAAATAAGTGATTGATAAGGGTAAAGGATAGAATGAAGGATAGAGTGAAGGGTTCCTCTGACCAGCTGTGGTTCTTTTCTGAGAGACGAGAAGTAATACTTAAATTCTAATCAAGATCGAAGAACAAACCGAACGCAAAACACCTAATCTCAATGCTAGAGACAAGAACACGAGCCCTTATGCGGGGGCCTTTTTTGCTGAAAAAGGAGCGCACGTGCCAGGGGTGGCGCCTCCCCGCCCTGCCGGATCCCTGCTTATAGTGAAAAAGCCTTCGACAAAAAAGGATCTCGCCTAGGGAGCTTCTACGCAGCCATCAGCTTAGAGGTAGGTCTTCTCCTCAATAGCATCCATCGTTAGTATGTCCACCGAACTTGCCTACAACTCCCTACACCAAGATAGTAGTTTATAGGCGTTGCAAGACCTGCCTCAACCCAAGCCGCATGTCAGTTGG
The DNA here is from genome assembly GCA_002803225.1 of Gamarada debralockiae. Taxonomy (NCBI): domain Eukaryota; kingdom Fungi; phylum Ascomycota; class Leotiomycetes; order Helotiales; family Hyphodiscaceae; genus Gamarada; species Gamarada debralockiae. The sequence continues at coordinate 16,223 of NXFV01000711.1, read as the reverse complement.
GACGGTTTTCGGGGTGAAATATCATGTATTCTTGACTAGGTAGATATCTAAGGAGTGTAAAATATTTAAGGCGGGGGGTACGCCCTTTATCTTTCAAAAGAGGGGAAATACAGACTAGACCCAACAAGGAAGGGATTAGCGTTCCAACCAACACCGCACTAGTATTGAGCGACACCTACGAACCAAGCCGCACTATCTGCTAGGCTAGGCATTGAAGGCCTACCTAGCCTATACTGATTCGCTGGCTTTAAGAACCTCTCAAGAGCTACGGAGCCGGAAGCCTGCAAACGGAGGTGCCCAGCTAGAGCACTTAGAAATGTGTAATGGTTATTGGTGTCTGCACTGCAAACGAGATGCCCTTCTTACTACCCACTTGCCCCAAATGCAAGAATCACATGTTTAGTCATAAGAGGAAAGCAAAAGAGCACGACGTGACGCCGCTGTGGCAGGAATGCCGACTCCAGACATATTTTATGCGAAGGGCCAGATCGATTACTTTATAGTCCCTGAGGCTATAGAGCCGGCAGACAAGGCACCGGCAGATACAGAGCTGGATGACAGGGAGAAGGTACTGTTTAGGAAGCTGGAGAAGGGCTACGAGTGTGTGAAGGATGATGTTGAGGAGCAGGCTAGCATTGTCTAGGACTTCGATTCTAAGTCAGCGAGGGTGCCGTAGCTGGAGCGGGCCCAGTTTGCGTCGTACCTAACCGCCAGGCCCTCAGACCTGGTATGATCCGGTATCCCGCCCTAAATACCAGTGTTTTGGTATGCTCTGGTCGGCTGATAAACCCCTGTATACAACCTGTGGTATTTGACCCGCTGGTATTATAACTGTAAAGTTTTGAGCACGAGAATCAGGCGGTCTATCGACTTGCGAAATACGCCTCGGCTATACTTTGCTTTTTCTAATTTTGAAGCCTCAGGATTAATGTGGCAGCGGTGGCAGTAGGTGGATGTGGCTTGTAAATGTGCAGCCTGGCTTCAGCGACCTCCTTAGTCATTATTCCATCTCGATATTGAACAGCACTCTGGGATAATGGATTGCTGTATCCTGCTGTAAATTCAATCTATTTCAGCGCCTGCCTAGGATGCCGGAGGAGCCGTGGAATTGAACTCGTATGTCTCTTCGAGTGCTGTTTTTGCCGCAGATATGTTTTGAGACAGTGAGCTATGTTTGGGGAGACCCTTCTATATGCGAGAACATACAGCTTCGATACATCTCATCAAGATCAGACCTAAAAGGGGTGGCAGTGAAGGAGTCAAGCATTGCCATTTCTATCACCATCAATCTAACGATATTGCTTCACCATCTTCGGCATCCCATTATCTCGAGATTGTTGTGGATCGATGCCATCTGCATCAACCAAAGCGACGACGACGATCGGAGCTCAATTATTGTCTGGCTGGGGGAGGAGCGAGATGACAGCAGCGATGCTCTTCAATAAATCAATGTAACCGTTAAACGCGCTTCGAAATATGAGACCGACAACATCACCTCCGAAGAATGGCAGCATATAATGTCCCCTTTCAATACACGAGAAATCTGGATGAGAATTTGGATAGTCCAGAAACTGTGATGGCGCTGTTGTGCGGCATGTGTCGGCGTTGGAGGCGTGCGGCATATGTCGGCATTGGGAGTCACCTTTATATAGTAGAATAGCGAATTGATTGCTGATCAATTCTTGTGCCTTTTTGGCCAGTTGGCGTAGTGGTCAAAGCTATTCACACCGCTCCCGTCACAGAGGTCGCCGAGCTGCTTACGGACGACAGGGAGCCCCGCCTGCAGCCCTTGTGCCTGCGCCTACAGAGGAGCTGGCGGGAGAGGCTGTGGAGGGCGCTCTCTTGACAAATGGGACTGTAGACGCCTATATCGCGGCCGTAATCAAGCTGTGGCGGGTGCAGGCCGCGCGTGGAACCGCAATACAGAGAACCTGCGTAGCGCTGCCATCTGCGGCTTCCTGGAGCAGTGGGGCTGGCAGCGCGGCCGGCTTGACCACGAGACCTTTAGGGACTGCGGCGAGAACGGTATCTAAGCCGGCTACTCGCCTCAAGAGTGGCTCTGTATATAGGACATCTTACTGAGCGGAGCAGCTTAGGCGCCGCAGGCAAGGGGCCCCCTTTTTAATCCTACGCCCTTGTACTGTACGAGCTACGGCTTATAAGTTATTAAAACTATAGAATCTACGGATGCGTATCAACCTTCTCTTTAGCCACTACTACCTTCCCGGGGAGAGAATCGCCGTAAGATAAGAGCTTGTGGACCTCTCCCTGCTTGACTACCCTTTGTCCACGGGCCCGACTACGTGCAACTGCCTCGTGAGCCTCCTCCAGGACAAGAAGATAAATAAGACGGCAAGGGAAGAGTTTATAGGCTTACTACACCGGAAGGACCCTCTTTTTTGTATACAAGGAGCCTTGGCGCAGCTCTTGTTCTGGCGCTGGCACATATCTAGTGAGGCCGCGCCCTCTTTCTGGTGCCGGCAAGACTGGTATAATATCAAGGTCCTTGTAGGGCATGACCACGAGAAAGAGCTCTTGCACCTAACGCAGCTGTAGGAGACCTAGTAAGTCTTTGGAGCTGCTAGCCTTGTTACAAAAAAGAAGATGTACCTCCCATGGCAGGTAAGTGCGCAAGACGCAAAGACCCACGGCTTATCACTAGCCTAGATCTCACAGGCCAGCCGCTGGAACTAAAGCGTACTTATTAAGACGTACCTTATATACTTGCCCCACGAGTTTATACGCATCATCGCGGGCTTCTTTGCCTCCCCTAGCGACTACTTCCTAGCGCGCGCAGTCTACGAGCCTCCCCTGCTTCTCCAAAAGCAGCTCTGGCCCTAGATCAAGGAGTAGGAGCTCTGCTTTGAGGCGCGTATGCGCTAGGCGCAAGGCGGCCTTAATGATGATGACCTAGCCGCAGACGGCTTTATTAAAACTTCTAAAGTACCTACGGACAGTCCTGCTACAAGATCTCACTGTCCTATAGCCCTATTACCTGTCACTACCCTTCTTTGCCTATGCCCCCTTTTACAGGCTAGACTAGGATGCGTTCGCACGCGTAGTCTAGTCTAATATAGCCGCGAACAAGCCGCAGAGCCTGCTTTTGTAGCGCACGCTACTAGAACTAAGCTATGTCCTTGAGAGCTCTCGCGAGACAGTCTTACGCAATAGCAACTGGCTCGCGAGCGGGCTAGAGCGGCGGCTAAAGGGCCTCCAAGGTAGCCTGGACGCCCTACTCTAGGGCCAGGTCCCCATAACCCTCACTGACTACTTTGGGGCGCCGCCATCAGGGACCACGCCTACGCTTGCCCCTGCGCAGCTGCCATGGACTGCTTTATTACCTGCCGCCTCTAGTGCTGCCCCTGGCGCTGCTCTAGAGCCTGGCTCGCCAGTTGTTACAGGCCTAGTAAAGGCCTTCATGGTCAAGGACGTGTGGCGGGAGTGGCGGGAGGGGTTCACGGGCCAACCGGCAGTCAAGGAGCTCGAGGAGAAGTAGGGGAGCCACTGGCGCCCAGGCAATATAGTCAGGGTCCAGTTCTGCCGCCAGAAGGTGATCTAGGACGGGCTCCTAGCCCGTATAGCCCACAGCAAGAGCGAGGAGGCAGCCGTCGCTGAGCTTGAGCTGCTACGTACAGGCTGTGACCTCAACTAGCTCATTGATGATCTAAAGCAGCGCCGCTAGCACCAACTTATAGCACAAGGGCAGTATACCGTACAAGGGCAGCACAGGAGGGGGCAGGTGGGGGAGGAGGGGAGGGCCGCCTGGGCGGGCGGCGCTATCAAGGTCTACGTAATCTAGCTAGTAGACCTTTATCTTTAAAATTTTAAAACACAGTAAAACCTGTATAGCTCGACTATTCTTGGCCTACTTAATATGATTATACAAAATAAAAACATGCTATAACCTATATAGCTCAACCATTCTTAACCTTTTAACATAATTCTAAGACCTATCTCACTATAGACCCTATGCGCAACTCTTACAAGCTAGCTTGGCGTTATCGCGTCACGTTTGTACATACAAGGCTAGATTATTAGGAGCCCAGGGGGTCGCTAAGACTTATCATTCGGAATGCCTGAAATCACAGGCGATTTCAGGAAATTACTCAGCAAAAGGCCCCTATGATAAGTGCACCAGTGCGGCCATGGAGTGTGACTCATAATGCGAGGTCAAAACAGCACATCACACCATAACTCAGCCTCACGGCAAGCCTCATGATAAAAGAGCCTACCTCCCCACTTCACATTTCGAACATTTCTTTCTCCCTCTAACACAAAAAACGAGGATGCCAGGCAAAGATCTTCGGCTTCTGTGCCTCGATGGAGGTGGCGTTCGTGGCCTCTCTACTCTACAGATCCTAAAGCGAATTATGCAAGAGATCGATTCAACATCGTCTTTGAGGCCTTGCGACTATTTCGACATGATTGGTGGAACGAGCACTGGCGGGTAGGTTTGCCCTTCGGTATCTGCAGAGATGCTCTAATATAAATTATTTTCTTTTAGGCTTCAAGCGATTATGCTCGGCAGATTACGAATGACTGTAGATGACTGCATTCACGCATACACGAGGCTCTCAGACCGAGTATTTGTTAAAAAACATCAAGTTCTTTCGTTTGGTGGTAAAATTCAAGGCCGATATGAGTCAGAAACTTTGTCAGCTGCCATCAAAGAGATAATTGTAGACGCTGGGTATGGCCAGAACGATCTATTTTGGGACCAGCGGCCTGAGCCATGCAAGGTGTAAGTTCACTCGGCATATGCAGCTTTGTGTGTCTTATTAAATTTTGCTTAGATTTGTCTGTGCTACAAGCCAAGAAACATCCGACATCGTGCATTTGACAAGTTTTAGGTCTCGTCGAGGTCGGGACGACTTGCTCAAAAGCGCCACGATCTGGGAAGTCGCTCGGGCGACATCAGCAGCATCCTCATTTTTCGAGCCTATTACTATTGGGCCACATCGTATGACCTTTTTGGATGGGGGAACAGGAGCAAACAATCCAATTTATGAGCTATGGGTCTTAGCAAAGGATGAGTTTTGTTCACCAAAATCGACTCATGCTCCCGGCGAGGAAGCTTCTCTTGAAGATAATATCAAGTGTATTATTTCTATTGGAACAGGAGTCCCAAGTCCAAATGTATTTGGGTCGTATCCAGTAGCATTAGCGAAGGCTTTACTTGCAATTTCTACGGAAACAGAAAAGACAGCGAGAAGGTTTGCCAGAGACAGATCCGCTTTGAGCGATGACGGCCGGTATTTCCGATTCAACGTACCAAGTGGACTCTATAATATCGCCATGGACGATTCAAAGCACCTAGATGCTATAGTCGCGATCACTACCCGATACTTAGAGGACCAAGATACGTTCAAGAGGATTGTATCGTGCGCTAATAAGCTTGTTAGGAATCCAAGGCGTATGTATTTTTTAGCTCCAAATTTTTCTATTTTCTAATGATTGAATTAGCCCGACTATGGTTAAAGCTTTCTTTTTATGAGTCGTATGCTTTGCTAACGATGCAATAGATGGTCTTTTCGACTCAGATATTGCAGCTGTGGCCCGGAGTTATGCCAATACTGCTCGTCGCCAACTCCTAGATCCTAAATTTCATAGGATCACTATTGATTGGTTTACAGAGTCTCCAGAGTATCAACAGTTCTTGAATTCCAACCAGTCAACTTTTCTTTGGTACGCGGGGCCACCGAAAACTGGCAAGTCAACGCTTCTAGGCAGGATTGTCAATGAAACTCCCAGACATCACAGAGGTAGAGATAGGCTTGTAGCATACTACAGTGCCTCCAATCCAGGCGAAGTTTCGGAAAACAAGTCAGGATCTTGGGCGTTGTTCTCAATTGATGTTTTCCGAAGCCTTCTAAGCCAGATCCTTGTGCAAAGCCTGAAGCTTCCGCTGCATGGACTCGGTTCAAAGGAAGTCTATATGAGCCACACTCTTCAAGACGTGTTCAAAAAATTTCATTTTGACTGGGTAAATGTCTTCTGCAAACCCAGACACTCTTTACCCCTTGGTTGGAACGAGGCCATGATGAACTTGCTTGAGAATATACTTTCAGCGCTGCCACACTACCATGATACGCTTCTCGCTATCGATGATGTTGATATCATGGATGGCCCTGCAAGGAGGACATTTTTACATCTACTTGTCGAAATGTGGGAGAAATTGCGTGCAAAAGGTGTCGGAGTTCGGATCCTTATTACAAGTCGCCCATACGATGACATCCAAGCTATCTTTAAAGATATGCCGACCATCCGGCAAGCTACAGAATACAAAGGTATGTAAAGTGTTGCCACTTTGATGCCTGTGATTATCTGACGTTTTGCGCCTAGAATGTTTGACAAGTTTATACTTCCAAGGAATGCATTTGCGGAGAGATCAAGTCGCCGTTGCACAGTCCAATACATATGGATGGATATGGGATCACCCCAGATATAGGAAATGGTTCTTGTCTGAGGATGATGAAAGTCCTAGTATGCTATGGATACAAGGGAAGCCAGGATGTGGGAAATCAACCCTTGCTAAGATGATCCGGACTTCTCTTGTGCCATCGCCTGTAGAGGATCTCTCTCAGCCGACACTGCTGGAAACAGATTCTGTGGAAATAGATGCCAACAAAGCCTCAGAGAACATATCTGAACGCAGAGTGACTACTTACGATGGAGTATCAAAAGATATTGTTGCGGACTACTTCTACAGTAGTAGAAGCGGAGAAAACGAGCGAAGCCCAAAATGGATGCTACAAGCCCTCCTATACCAGATTTTGGCTCAGGACCCAACTCTTCTTGGAAGCTTCCGCAGTCCATTTCGAGAGCTGTCAAAGCAAGGTCAGGAATGGACTTATGCGGCTCTCAAAAGAGTCTTCACGGCCCTGTCCTCCGCCTCACATCAGCAAGCTCATGTTTCGCCGCGACTATATCTTATTATTGATGCAGCAGATGAATCAGAGGGATATGATAAAGTGGATCGGACTGATGTACTTGAATTCTTCTCAAAAATCTGCTCTGCTAGGCCCCGCACGAAGCCGTCATATATCTTTAAAGTCTTGCTGATTAGTCGGCCCGCGAGCGATATCGAAAGACGACTGCGGGGAGTCAACTCGATTCGCATGCATGAACAAACCAAGCTAGATATCGAGAGGATCATCGACGCAGGATTGAAATCAATCGTCAGCTCACTGGCAAGGACGGTTGAGTCAGACGACGAAGAAAGTAGTTGTGACGAAGAGGTTGCTGGTGATGCGGATATCGATGTAAAGAGGACTTCAGGGAGCCCAAAACTGCTTCAGGATACGAAAATCACAGACCTGTCATTTGTGCGCGACTATCTCGTTCAAAATGCGAATGGTGTCATTCTTTGGGTGGTCTTGATTCTAAAGGAACTTACGCACATCATCGACACTGGATTCTGGAGTTTGAGAGAAGTCAAAGAGATGCTAGAAAGTCTGCCTAAGGATTTGGAACAGTGGTATGCTGAGATGATTCGCAGAATACTTGAAGATACCGAGCAGGATTTCCAAAAGAGGAATTATCCTCAAGCGCAAAGGCGGGCTAAGATACAACTAATGCTCTCATGGGCAACATTTGCAAAGAGAGCCTTAACAGTCGAAGAATTCCGCGACGTCATTGCCATCAGTGACATCGCATTTCAAGAAGCCGCCAGACAGGGTCAAGGAAGTAATCTCACACCAGCCTCCTCTCGGACAGTGTTGATTGAAAACCGCATTCAAGATCCGAGGCAGACTCGAAAAGCGATTATACACTTTTGCAACGGACTTGTTGAGGTCCTTACTAGTGCATATCCGATTCATCATCATCATAGCCGTGCGCGTGTGGTATCCACCGACACTGTCCAGCTTCTGCATCGATCCGCAAAGGACTTTCTGATCTTGGACAAGCGTGCTAGCCCCTTTCAACTACAACGTCACTTTGGTGCTTATGATATAGCAGCAATCTCTGTCAAATATTTGCGTTTGTCCTTTCCAGCACCAGACCTTCCTTCCAAATCGCAGGACTGGAGCGACAAACACTTCCACGATTTCATCTATCATCTCAAAGACAGACCTCTACTTCCATATATACTGTCCACGCTCCATGAACATATTCGAATATCTGGGAGCAACAAAGTCCGGAGAAAACTGGATTCATACCTTGGAATTATAAATGCCCATCAAGAGTCCCATGCATGGAGGTTCCTCGAGAACTGGGAACATGAAAACAAGTTTCTTGTCAGAGACCGTAGTTCATTTCAACAATATGCAGATGCAGAAGGTTTTCGGCGCCAATGCGCTCTAGTTGCGGCCCAATTAAAAGAAAGCCGGGTGTTGAAATTACTTCTCGAGACTGGCATCCAAGATCTATCGGATATTCTAATCGTAGCAACAAACAAGGGAGATTCTCTGTCAGTCAACGCAGTTATCGACCGAGCTTCAAACAAGGAGATCACCACCTGCAAGGAATCTTTTTTCATTTCGGCTCGACATGGGCATTTGAGCATTATACAGCTCCTTCTTTCTTCGGGTCGAGTACAACCTGATTTGCGAACACAAACACGCTCGAACGCTTTGCACATTGCCGCGGAGAATGGCTATCTGCACATCTTAGACTTTTTAATTAAAGCTGGTGCCGACATTGAGGCAGAGGATCGTGATGGGATGAGACCTCTGCACGTAGCCGCAGCTGCAGGCGAGCTTTCTGCGGTTAAGTTATTGATCGATAATGGGGCTAGTCTGCAACAGCGTACTAAGGATCTTCTAATGAAAGACGGCCATACACCGCTAACCCTCGCTGTAAAAGGCGGGCATTCAGGTGTGCTTCAATTTCTTGTGGAGAAATATGAAGAATTGGATGAGATGGATGTTACTGGAAAATCAGCAATGATTCGCAAGGATGGGAAGCTCGCTTTGGAATTGGCATTAAAAGCTCGACAAGTGGATATCTTAAAGACTATTGAGAAGGCAGATGCAACTGCAACTGCGAGAGCAGCGGCGGGGCTTAGAACAAGTCAAATAGGCGCGCAAAATGAGCTCGTTGAAAAGCTCATTGGTGGCACTTTGAATCCACGCGCGAGTGTGCATCTGCTTTCACTTGCGCAATCGTCAAACGACAATTCTCGCCATTCAAAGAGATACAGTCGTGCATTTTTAACGCCGGAGGCTTCAAAAGACACTTCAGAGTCCACCGAAATTAGTCCAGAGCCTGGCACAAATGCCTTGGAGTAAATCCATAAAGGCCTGGTACATTCAATGTGGTCGATGAGGTCTATCTTCAAGGGTTCTCGGATGGGGAAATAAGTCCTACGTCCTTTCCGTGGACTGTGAAAGATATCTTAAGATATTAAGGACGCAGAGGAGAAGGCGGCTTCGATGGCTTTTGTGAGGAACCTGACAGCAGGTCCTCACATGAGCCACGTGAGTACACGTGCTGCGCGGGGTTCGCTTAGGTCACGTACCAGTCCCTTGTTAGCTCGACTAGCAAGGCCCCTGTATATAAGCTTGAGCATCTCGCAGGAGTTCTTCTTCTTCTTTTCCTTTCCTCTCTAGCTTAGTATTCTCATTATATCGACTAGTTAGCTAGAGAATTAAGGTTGATCCCCAGTACTTTGGTTAGCGTCGTGACATAATACTAAGCTCTCCCTTCTGTCCTGGGAAGGACTATAAAATATATCCCATAGCTCGCAAAACCTATTGAGGTTATCATTATCATTTGATTAATTTGATCTTACGGATCGTACCACTCGCGCTGAACTGGACGCACCCTCTTTTCGACTCTCTACGCTAAACTAGACGTACCCCATATTCTGGACTCACAGACACTCCTAACTATTACTAAAACCAACTCCCCTGTTCTTCTGACACCTCTTAGTTTCCGACTCTACTAACCTAACCCCTGGCTGGCTCAGGACACCTGTGAACTACCCCTATGATTAGTCGCACTGAGTTACGGACAGGTCGCACACATGCCTCTAAAACGGGCAGCCCCTAGTTTGGCCCCCTCTATTAAGACAGATGATAGATAACCCTTGACTGCCAGACAGCCCTCTATTGAAGACCTCCAAAGACAACTGGCAAAGGCCTACGCTAGGGTAAATGCTCTGCAAACAAGACTAGAGGAACATACAGACTGCCAGGACTCTCCAGCTTATATAGATGCTGACTACGAACGTATTGCAGCTACTATACGACGACAGCAATCTCAAAGCGGATCTACGGACCATACTCCCTATACACCTACACCACTTGAGACCCCTAAGAGGTCACCTAAACAACTAGACCCTCTCTTCTCTAACGGGAAGGAGCTAACGTTTACTTCCTAGTGTATCCTCCTTCAGGCGAAGCTACGAGATAATAGCGACTACTTCCCCTCTGAAGACAGCAAGCTTACGTACGTTTACGGATGTATAACTAGAGCGGCATAAGCTTATCTAGAGCTATAGTTCGAATATAGTGCCTCTAATCCATTCTAGACAGTGGATTATATAATAGCTTATCTGGCGGCTATATACTAGAACCTAATGCGGCAAGCCATTGCCCAAGACTAGTACTAGCGCGCTTTCTAGATTGTCGCATATTCGTCCCACGCCTCTTCTCGCCATCATCCTAGTCCTTCACCCTTGCTTCTTCGTCCTCTCAACTCAACTGCTCAATAGGCCCTAAACTCGGTAGTCCCAAAACGCAAGAATCATATTCATCCTGTCCATCAGCCAAACAAATGAGACAGCTCTCTTGCGCCTCCGCATTGCCATACTGCTGCATGCAGTTGTATGAGATGTTGGCGGAGTTTCCATTCGGGGAGAGACCTGAGGTTTGGCGGGAGCTGCAGGAGAGGCCGGCGATGGAGCCGCAGTAGCAGCCTATGTTTTATCTTGCTTCGAGGAGGTGGAGGAATCGGCGCGTGGTGTTGGAGAGGAAAGGACAGCGGAGAGGAAAGGACAGCGGAGAGGAAAGGACAGCGGAGAGGAAAGGACAGCGGAGAGGAAAGGACAGCGGAGAGGAGGACAGCGAGGATGGGGATGAAGGGCTTCATTGTAGCGTTTGGATTTTTGGTATTATCTGCGTCGTCAGATTTTATCTTGTCAACAGTAAAGGAGTGGGAATCATACTGATTGGATAGATGATTTAATTCTTGCGTTATTCGGATGGAAATCCAGTCCTAATGCTCTCGCTGATCATCATTTCAAAACGGAGAAACATTCGCCGTCTTCATCCCCGGGGAGGACGTGAATAAATGTTTCCTCGTATTCATCTCGATCTTCTCACCTAAAAATCTCCAAAATAACGGTCTTCAGAAACAGACTTCGAGAAGGCGTGATCGACACTGCTAGGCCCCGGATTTGCAGACCCGCAAAATAATAGCACGGATGATCCACGTTTTGCTCGGCCAGGAAGGTCGAAGCTGGGTCCATCTAGGAAGGATCGTCTGCATTTCAATATTTTGGAGGTTTGCTTAGGTTCGTATTCGTTACGGTGAGGGAGTTTAGGATGGGTAGCCGCGGCGTCCCGCTTTTAGGTTTTGTGCTAGCTCACCGGCACGCGCACCTCCTTCTCTTTCTCCCCCATATCAAATCTCACGCTCTTCGAACCCGGTCTCATTGAAAAGCGGACTTCAAGTATTCAACCACACTCCCCGCAATCTTCGTCTCATTCTTATCCTCCTCATGAGCTCTCGCAACCTCTCCAAGCACTTCTTCATCCCGGGTCTTCAACAATTCCAAAAAGAATGCAACATTCACCAAGAACATCGGCCAGTGCAAGTTCCTTTGTAAATCTCCCATATCGTTCCGGTCTTCAGAGAGTGTCCACCAATCCATCATTGACTGAATGCTGAAGATGTACACATTTCCGAGTGGTATCCCCTTTCCAAATTCTGGATGCGTAATTCGCCATTCGGGTTGTCTCATAATCGTTCGAGCGAGCAAAGCTGTGGGGGAGGCGAGATCTGACGATGATGCGCGGAATGCGAGGCATAGGTGAGCGTTAGGAAAACCGACACCCTCAGAGAGGAGGATGCCCCCGGTATAGGAGGCGAGGACAGCAAGGCGTTGAGGTTTCGGTCCTGATCGATTGACCGTGACGCTCATTCCTGTCAACTTGGTGAGATGATAACAGAGTTGTGGATCTTCGAAGAGCAGTTTAGCCGCTTGAAAGGCGACTCTCTCGCCGGTGGTCGGCGGTTGATTGTACGCTCGAGGAGAATACGCTCTCGCATCAAGTGTACGACACATCTCTTCTTTCTGATCGGTGATCAGCCTCGCAGTCTGTGTGCGGATTATGCCAGTCGACATGCATCTTTTATCAATTTTCAGTCCTTCCACAGCTTTGAACCTCCTTTGTGGGTCATTTGAAACCGACCTCGCAAAAGAAGCCAGCAGACAAATGCACAGCTCACCAACACTTGACCACCATTTTATAGCTCGAAGTCCTAAGTAATGGCTTATGAACGCAAGAACAAGCATTACAGTTACTCCTGATGCCACGACTCTTTCATGTTGTGTTGAAGGCTTGATCCATACTGCCTCCAGATTTTGTTGTTTTGAGGAGCTAGCGACGAAATTGCTCCCGGTCGTATCCATTGAGTCTGTATTCTTGATTGAGACCACCATGCCTTCTTTCCATTCACCTGAAATCTTAGAGCTGCCTGTGTCGAGTTTGATGCATACACACGAACGGTGAATGAGGACAGCGGCACAAGTAACGCTGAAGACGATGCCAACGTACCCGACGATCATCAGAATCCACCCAACCGTCACTGTCCAATGTTCGCTCCAAAGCTCAATAAGATGGACAGTCAAGATTCCGATGAAGGATAGTATTCCAATCCCTATGGATGATGTGTTCGAGACAGGAGTGCTAGTCGTGAACTCGGAGACTGCGTCGAAAGTGCTCATGAACGTAAAGTTCCAAAACTGCGGATCATCAAGATGTTTCTTGACGTCGCTTGAAATAGTTGGAGTGACTTCAAGCACTGAGGCCTTGACGGAGTTTCTCGAATCGTCCTTCGATTTATCGTGTTTTGTATTCAGCTCCAAGTGAGGAGTTGCATCCTGAAGAACCCGGATCGTATCCTCATACCATGGCCGCTCTATTTTCGATGCATTCATAGCAAAAGCATTTTCTAAATTCCGCTCGAAGTCAAAAACTCCTTGGCCGGAAATCCCAACTGCTTCTGCCAGAGTCCTGACAACGGTCTCCACAGTCTTCTTCCCCACATCCTTCGAAGTAATATGCATAATCCACTCCACACCAACAATATCATCCGGTACCCCTCTCCTTTCCCTCTCCCTCTCAAACACATCACAAGCCCTAACTCTCTCCAGCGCCCCCTTTTCAATCCCCTCAGCGTTACCCTCGAGTATCCCAACACCCACAAGCCTACTAACCGGCTCCCCAACTGTTGTCCTAACAACCCATCCCCCACTCAAATGCGCACTCACACCTCCACAATTTACCCGACATACCTCCAGTCCCACGACATTCCTGGCCTCAAGTTCATATCCAATCCACGCTCTAAGCTCTTTTATCCCGCAGAATCGGATCAGGCACGTGACGATGGATAATAGGCCCAAAGGGGCCGAGGCGAGACTGAAGGCGTGAGAAGGCGAGCGGATGTTGCGCAGGACCTGTTTTGTAGTGCGTTCGCCGATTAGCAGGATGAGAGGACTGAGGGAGGAGAGCGTTGAAGACCATTCGTCAGCGCTGGGGTCCAGAGGCTGCGTTGTGGTGGGGATGCGGGGGTGAAGTGGAGCTGCCCAAGCGAGAGACAGGCGAGGGGAGGGGGAGATGAGGAGGATGAGAAAGGGGAGGAGTGGTGGTGACATCTTGGTACTGCGAAATGCGGATGAGTGAACTGTCGAAAGATTAAAGGTGTTTGAAAGTCGAGCGGGCATCGTAGCCCCTGTCGTTCAGCCCCAAGCCACAATTTTCTAGCCAAGTGGTGTGATGGGGGTTCTCGACCCTCAAAATTGTTCACGGAAAATGGAGACTAGAGAATTGAGATAATTACTAGGGCAGAAAGAGCTTTTAGCAATTTCTTACATGCGGGGCCAGGAATCTAATTTCTGGTCAATAGTCAAGTCTACATCATCTAAATTCCAACTCCAGTCTTCTTCAAGGCCAAAGTCCACCATGGAGGTCCACTCTTCACCAGGACCATTCCGACTCAAGCCCCCTGAGATTAGCTCTCGAAGTCTTCTGCTGGTTGTAGAACGAAGCCATCCACATCGGCTCCCCTATAAGCCGATGGGACAGACCTTCCGAATCCAGAGGACCAGAAGGCCTCTTTTTCATGTTCAGTTGCATCTTCCCAAAATAAGGCGACACGGCCTGAAATGCCTCAACGCTTTCCATAATCCCTGAAGAAGCTGAGAAGCCTGCGTGGCCACACCACCCGGTATCTCCCTTGCAGTACGATCAAGTGCCCATCTAATTCGCTCAACCATTTCCCAGTCTCCGTCACAGCATAATGGACATTGGGCAAGCAGCCCAAGAACGATGACCATTCCCGCCATGGAGAGCTTGGAAATCTATCAAGTTACACATCCTCAGAACGGGTCTCTCCAGACTGCGAAGAATTTCATAACATCGAATTAGTTCCCGCGAAGCTTCCAACGCTGCCAGTGCATTTGTCTTGTGTTCAGGATCCGTCAAAGCTTCCGTGAAATATCGAAGGTGGAGGAGGCTCCTGAGGTTGTCATACCAAAAATTTGTGGTGAACATATCGTAGACATCTTCTTCACGCATGCTGGCCTCAACAGTGGCCTCCCACCAGCTCGCCGGCATGATATCTCTACACTTCTCCAATTCGAGATCAATGGCGAGGGTCTCCGAAAAGGGCGTGTCGTGAAGTGTTTGATTGCGCTCAATGATCCGCCCTGGCACTATCCCTAGTTTGTACTTGTACTTGAATAATGCTTTTGCGGTAAAGCAAGTGTTTCAATGCTGAACGGGAGATGAGCCATGGCAGAAGGGAACCCCAAGAGAAGAGAAATAGTTTTGTCTAAACTTCACAGCTGAAATAATAAATTTTTTCTTTCAGTGTGAGTTGCTCTGTTAAATGTTTTTGGAAACCACCGAGAAGTTGACCGAAGGTCAGGGAGCGTCGGAAGATCACCCATGCTTTTATAGGAAGCTCAAGGTTCAGGTATATCTGACTCGGACAAGCAAACATCTGATGCCAGTAACTGACCCAACGATTCCTTCGTCGGGACAGAGTAGTGTCTCCACAAGCTCAACATAACACTTCTCGAGGATATGCAGAGGAGCGGGTAAGTATTCTGAACCAATATCAGAGTCGTAGGGAAGTTGTTGGAAGCAAGTGGCAAGTCAAACCAGGACTTTGGCCACTGCAGCAAGATCCTCAGATGCAAGTGTTGCAAGTATGTGATCTAGAAGCGTCTCGATCTGGTCGTCGTCCAAGAATGATTTGAGGCCAGGGAGTTCTGGAAAGCTCCTTTGGAGCAAGCAGAAGGAGACTCGATTGGCTTGGAGAACCAGAGTAGGCTCTTCGACTTGGTAACGAAGTTCTCAGATTATCGGGAATCCGGAAATTCATCCTCGCGATACTGTGACGTCTGCCCTTGGTATTTCCTAGCAACGACGGGTCTTCAAGACTCTCTTTTCGTTCCTGAAGAGAAAGTTATCGAATAGACTGAGCAACGGGGCGTTATTTAGACCACAAATGGCTGTATCTTCATGTCCAAATCCCTGTGCACTATCCACCTCCCTTCGAACTCCTTCATACCCCTTCAACTCTTGCAGCAGAAGTCTCAAGGCTCCCTCTGCCAGTTCCTCAGGGCATTCATTGCCGTCAAGGTTCTGCAATACCTCACTAGCACTCCTCGTTAATTCGTTTATCCGCTCACGACCACTCTTCTTCCTTTTCTTTTCCTTCAAAGAAAGTACCCTCGCATCTCCATACACTTGTTCAACGCATTCGGACCTCCTTGAAGCGCAGAAGTTGCATTTATCTGACGTTTTGGGCCAAATTCATCGTATTTTGCGACGGCAGCATTCGATGCAACTATGTGTTCCTTTTCGCATCTACAAAAAAAATAAAATATAAAATATCAGAGTCAGCATATTCTTTATAAGGAAGGAAGGATAGAGCCGAGAGGAGTTTTAGAAACAATTTTTTACTCAAAAAGTATCTCTTTCAGAATACAACTCGTGAAATTCTACGAAAAGGGAATTCAATGATTCTGAAAATTTGCTTACCGT
>NXFV01000710.1:0-97827 GCA_002803225.1 Gamarada debralockiae | reverse complement strand
GGGGGGGGGGGGGGGGGTGGTTGGATGTCATATTTGCGGAGAGCATTTGTGAGCTGCTTGCTATGCCTTGTCCTATCTATTACAGTGGCTGGCTAAAATTTGGGCCGTTTGGCTGTCCGTTGAGTTGCGAAAAAAGAGAACTTGAAGTTGGCTTAGAAAAATGTTGACCTGGGGTTACTCCGCGAAGACTGTAAGCTTGATAAGCAACTGATCTTGTACCACCTGAAGTTGAAGGTGAGGGTAAAACCCCCTGTTTATGGTTTGACGTCGATTGGAGGCGCTGACGGACCAAAATTTTGGGTCGTCTCCTCGTCCGTGTTATGGACCGTTGTTCCTGGGGACTTTCCAATTCCACGCCACACACAAAATATGTCATAGGCATTAACCTAGAATTGTGCATTATAAAGTGCAGTGCTTGTAAAGTCTCCATGCTTCATAATCATTTCAGCTATAAAAAAGATTGAGAAGCTTCATATCTCCTCCTACAAGCAACATCTAGCATATTTTATCAAGCAAGACTTCTACACCGCCGCCAACGGTGCCCAAGAGCCAAAATGTTTTCATTCAAACCCAAAGCAATCAATGGCACACCTAGCAACCACATACCCCCATCCTCCATGATTTCAACCGAAGTCGAGCCCAAAGAAATTTCACTCAAGGCCCCGTCCCCCCAAACTGAAAGCGACATCGAATACCCCGTGGCCCTCGACTTTTCTTCACCATAACCTCTCTGATCCCCTCCGTCTTCCTCGTCTCCCTCGACCGCACGATCATTGCAACCGCCATCCCCCGCATAACTTCCACCTTCCACTCTCTTTCCCAAATAGGGTGGTACGGCTCCTCCTTCTTCCTAACCCTCGCCACCCTCCAAGGCACCTGGGGAAAAGCCTACAAGTTCTTCCCAATTAAGCCCTCGTTCCTACTAGCCATCTTCATATTTGAACTCGGTCCTTGATATCGGAAGTGGCGAGGAATAGCACAACACTCATCGTGGGTAGAGCGATAGCGGGTTGGGGGGGAGCGGGAATTGCGGCTGGTGCGTATACGCTTGTTGCGCTGAGTGCGCTTCCGAAGAGAAGACCGGCTTATATAAAGTTAATCGGGGCTACGTACGGGCTTGCAAGTGCGGTTGGATCACTGTTGGGAGGTGTTTTCACAGAGAGAGTTAGTTGGCGGTGGGCGTTTTATGTCAACCTTCTATTGGCGGCGTCGCCACCATGATCATTCTCTACACGCTGAAAGTGCCGGTGTCGGTGCAGGCTGCAGATTTGGAGGTGAGTCTGAAAGAGAAGTTCCTGCAGATGGATTTGTTGGGCATGGTCACAATCATGGTGCTGCCGTTTATTACTTACTAGATTTGGAGTGGGGAGGCGTGACAAGAGCTTGGAACGATAAAAGTGTTGTTGGGACACTGGTAGGTTTCGGAGTGTTACTCATCCTCTTCAGCGTCCTGGAATAGTATCTTGGTGAGCGAGCCCTTCTTCAAGGCCGACTAATGAAGAAGCGCATCATCATCGTGGTTTGCCTCTACATACTCTTCCTAGCGAGAGCGTTCTTCACCCTGGTATACTACTTCCCGATATACTTCCAATCGGTATTTGGAGTTTCACCCTTGGAATCCGGTAACCGAAATCTGGGAATCATCGTATTTCTCAGCAGAGGCATGATTACCATTTTTGGCCACTTCGTGCCTTGCATGCTCGTCGGCTCCATCTTAGCCACTGTAGCATCCGGTCTCATTTTCACCTTGAAGATTGTAAGTTCCCCGGCCCACTGGATTGGATATCAAGTCCTCGCTGGAATCGGTCTTGGAGCGGGGTTTCAAGTCCCAATAATTGTGGCACAAGCAAGTGTGGATATCGCGGACATCCCATCCGTATCCGCCATCATTCTTTGTACGTTTGCTCTCCACAACATTCCTCCTTTATCATGTAGCTCACTGATTTCCCCAAGTTTTCCAAACCATCGGAGGTGGCATCTTCGTCTCAGAAGCTCAATCCGCATTTGCGTATCGTCTTCTCTCAAGTCTCAAAACTAGTGCACCGCATGTGAACCAGGAAAAGTTCTTGCTACTGGTGCGACAGAGATTCGAGCAGTGTTTTCTCAGGGAGATGTACGTAGTATCTTGCTTAGTTATTTGGATGGTTTGCATGTGGAGTTTGCGTTGGCGGTGGCACTTGCGGGCGTTTCATTGCTGACTACTTTGCTTGCGCCTTGGAAAGGTGTGAACGTTGCTAGGGCTTTCGGAATTACTTCAGAGGAACCAATTGGAAAGGAGTGATTCGGATATTTATGTGCGCAAGGGTATTGGAAAGACGGTGACTGGGAGAGTAATTTGACACCGATCGGAAAACCATAAGGACAATGCAACTTATATGCGTCACCTCAACCTCCTTGTTGCAATTTGATTGAGGCACACTTGAAAACTTAATCCATGATGTATCTTACGTTGATCTCAAGGCACTCACAAAAGAGAGACAAGAAAGTGAGTAGACTCTGGTAGCGAAAATTACAATCGAAATGCAACTTCAACCAACATCAAGACACTTGTACGCATCGCATGTATCAGTATTCCAAATGACCTGGTCTGCAGAACAACCAACGACGTGCACAGCAGTGTAGCAAAGTGATAGTGGTCAGGAATGTGCGTGCAGCTGCCTCATCCGAGATCAAACGCGAGCCATGTTGTTCTGATATCCCATGTTACGTTCACGGAGCTCCCCTTACATAAGGTCACTTCTCCCCGTTTCATTGGATGGGAATACTGCGATATTTTCAGGGACTGATGCAAAATTATGCAAAGAATAACTTATAACTTCAAAATTTGATCTTCTTCCGAATGGTTGAGAACTTGACAGCGCTCTCGAGAAAGGCGTGCACTAGCGCAACGTCCTTTTTCCAGTCATGCATGGCCATTCACAACCAAACTTCCCGTACAGTTGATAATGATGGATATCTATTCATTACTCATAGCATCATAGTGATCTGCGGCCTTCCCCAATGTTGAAGATGGCTATGCCTAGATCGCTCAATCTAACTCCAACCAAAACTCCTGCTGTGTAATCTCGTGACTTTCACCACCCCAACAACTCAAACTCAAAACACGCTGAAGTTCAACTTAATTCTTGGCTGCGGGTACGACTCCACAAACAGAATCGTAAGCGCCTTGCATCACATGCCTTGCTGCACCATCATGCTCGTCGTAAACGTGGCAGCCCCTCATCGCTGCGTTCGGTGGCGTGTAGACTGGAGGGCCTCAGCTATAAGAAGTACGAAGTTTAAGAGGGAGCACTTACGATGAAGAGAGACAGCATATTCGGTGGGATGAGGATTTGAGATCGAATGAAGACCCAGCTATATTCGAAAATCAGTACTTTGTCACGTGACGGCCGAACTGGGTTGGGAGGATAAAAGGGGAGGAAAAGTGGGGAGAGACAAACCGAATCAGCCATATAGCTCACTTTTCCCGTGCCATACGGCACACTAGAGGTCTCAACCAATGGCCCTTCCATTCCTGGGAAGTTGGGGATAGCAAATCTCGTCTCCCTCAGATCTCCCTTCAGAATCTGGAACACATCAATCAGCTTAACCCCACCCCACCAAATATAACTGCAACATACCTTCATCAAACAATGCGCATCAGCATGGTCATGTACAGGGCTCTTCTTCCCCGGTGTCCACACTAATAACAATAAATTGAAGACACCAGGAACCTCGCACACCAGATTTCTGGTATATTGCTTATCCGGATTCGCATGGGCGTATTTCTCCCAGTGGGAGGGATTTGATTCGTAGGATCGCATGAGCGAATGAAGGTAAGGTATTTGCGGTGACCTCGCAGACATCGAAATGCTGGTGAGATGTTGTGTTAAATTGTTGAGAAGCACATCGAAGGGCGTTTGCCGACCCTTCAATTTCGCTGGTGCGGGGTTGATTGGCGAGCGAGGAGTCGAGGTACGGAAATCTGGAAAAGGGGTATGAGTTCCCTTCTTGAGAAGTTTCGCGAGAAAGAATAATTGTACTTGCCTTGAGGGATGAAAATTGATGGTGTTGAGAGTTTTTGGGTGATTCCTGCGGATGTGACATTTCTGGTCGTTCCCGCGAGCGCGTGGCCTGCCTCACCGAACGTCCGTGGATTTTGCGTTGTGATTTTTGAGCCCAGTACGCGAGTTAGGGAGGACTTTGAGAGAGGCATACTGCGATATTTGGGTATCCGAGGGAGTTGAAAATACTTCCGAGACACTTCAAACCGAAATGGAGCGTGAAATCATAGAAATGGGAGAGTGAGCAAAAGGTGTCAGATGGGGAAAGTCAGATGTGAATTGAAAACGACAGATTGATTGTCTTCCCACAAATAAGCCGGCATCGGGCGGGACACGACCAAGATGACTGCGCAGCATATCTATCAGGGTCTCCCTTCAAAAGGAATCATGGGTTCGAAATCGATCCAACCCCAACTGCATTTCATCGGCAAAATGCGCACAATTGACTTCTCCCATTTGCTTCGCTCTCCAAAACTGAAAATAAATCTCGCCGTTCATTCGATCTTGACGCGGACACCGCCGTTTGATATCCTATGAAATTGCTTTGGTGCGCCCACATTGCCTCTAAGACCTCCCAGTCCCTTTCAACCAAAATGTAAAGAACATGGCTTCTAAGAGTCGTATTGGTTCCCAGACAAATCGATGAGATTGGGCAATTCTCGAATGCCCTCATCCCGAAATCTTCCCCTTCAGTTTCCTCCTCTTTCCCCTTCATTTTGCCAGCGCTTCGTGGTTACGTCGGAATCAGTGCACGCAATTTCCTGCGCAAATTACGTATTAAGGACTGGGACGGCGGGGTCCAAGTGGGGTGATCGTCATCCTTATCGATTGGTCCATTTTCGTGGCGAAGTCGGCTAGAGATGGCTCATCTTCTCAACATGTGAACTGTCGGAAACACCACGATGCAAACAGGAAAAGGTGTGAAATTGAAGTGAAGATAGATGGAGCGAGAACATTTTGAGATGGAGACGTTGATGATAGTAGTGAAGCCTCATCTTCGGCCTTGAAGCCGATCTGTCGCTCCTCTCAATTCGAACAGAAACAATCCTTCAACATCATGAATCGCAGCACCAAAACGCTCCTTCCCAAGAAAGTACATCCAATCGCATCACACAGGATCAAAATCTTGACGCTGACGCTGGCACCCGCAATGGCAGGCCAAGGCGAAGCAATTCATCGCCCACCTCAAGTCATCCTTGCATTACCAACTTGGCATCTATTTCTCACCGTGACAAGTCCCACTCGGGACGCTGCCATTGGCCGAAGCATTGCGCACAAAATCTCTTCGGTGGGAAATCATCTTCTCGAGGGCGTGGGAACACAACGACAAAGCGATTTGAAAACACCAAACTTCGAGGACAACGCAGAATTAAGACCGAAGGAACTATGACAGAAAACGAGATGAAAAGGGAAGAGAGAAAGAAAGGGGCAGCGACTTTCAAATACACAGCGAACGAGAGCGTGGAGCCAGTGCTTAGCGAGGACATGGGCGATGGCGTGCGAATTGCTATTTTCACGTGACTATGAAGATGAAGGGACGGTCAGGTGATCTTAGGCACTCTTCTCCACCTGCCAAGCAACCTTTATTTATTGGATCAGTCAAATCCAATATCAGACATTTTGAGGGTGCCAGCGGCGTTGTCTCTCATCAAGTCTGCCTTGATGCTTGAAAAGAGGTTCATTCTTCCGAACTGTAATTTTGGGAATGGGAATCCTAATATATCTTTTAAGGAGTGGTTCTAAAGGTAAGCAGTCCACAGTCTGTTATTGGCTTCTTGCTTAACATCTATAGGTATCCACCACACAATGTCCGTGGCCTTGAGGGAGGAAATACCTCAGTAGTAAGTGTTTTCCTTCATCGAAAAGCTTGTCATGCTATTGAGACTAGCTGCATCACATATAATCTCTACGCAACCCATGGCTGCTTCCTTCGCTTCTTCCTGTCGAATCAGACGATATTGTGAGGCAAAATCATAAATATATTGATATCTAAGGAGGGAGAATCATGAGTTTGCCAGAACCCGACAGATAATAAGTAAACCGTCACCATAGCAACGACAAGAGCATAGGTTTCATCTGACATGTTCTCTGGCAGCCTCCATCAAGATTATGTGTCTACACCTATTCGGTATTTAAGAACGGTCTGATTGTTCAATTTGATAGTCTTTTATTCCGACACTCAAATAAAGAGTCGGCTGAGCACCCCAAACAAAATCTCCCATAACAACGCCTGAAATCAATCCCGGCTACTTCTTCTGGTAAGGGTACTTTAGCCTTTTGTGCCATCGCCATCTGCTCTAAAGCCTTTTTTGCCTCTACCACATATTTCCCCCTTCCTCGAATCTTCTCCCCATATCGATAAAATAGGAATGGCAGTGGTACACACGCAAGTGACAAGAATGCCGGGACACTAGAAGCCCAATGAATCCCAAGTTTCTGATACATGAATCCGGTAAAGAGAGGGAAGACGGCACCGAAAAGCGATCTTAGTGCTGCATTGGCTGCGAGGACGGATGCCGCATAAATAAGGTATGTGTCGACGAGGTAGTTCATAATACTCAGGAAGATGAGAACCATTCCGAATCCAAATGGGACCGTGCCAGAGATGCAAATCAACGGATTGAGATTTGGTGAGTTTGTCCAAGCGAACCAAAACAAGCCCAACGGGGCAGCAACACCACCTATCATACCTGGTAGCAACCGGACTTCTGGGGCTGCCTTTCCGTTGGGGGACGCCTTCGCAATCTTTATGTATTGCTTGTTTTTGAACAACATATAGATTAAAGCAATCACCATTCCGACAGCAATACCAAGGAAAGGAAGGCCAGCATTGCCCGGGCTAAGCCCAAAGCCTTCGCGAAAGACGATGGGGTATGCTGCAAACATCATATACATAGTTCCAAAGATAATAGCCATGTATACTGATAGCAGTGAGACAATGGGTTCGGAAAAGAGAAGGATCCATGGTCGTGACAGGGCTATCTTGATGGCTTTTTGGAAGGTTTGTTTTCCTCGGAGATGGTCCAACCGACTGATATATACTGCTTTCCTCCTCTCTGACAATGCAGCGGCTCTGAGTCGAAGAAGGTAGGGAGAGTACGTTTCCGGTACGGCGAGAAAGTAGATAGTCCACAAAACGCTTGTCACGGCTGAAATGAGGGCTCCTATTCCCCGCCAGCCAGCAGCCTGGCCCAAAAACCCACCAGCAATAGGGCCAAGTACGGGGCCCATGAAAGGAGCACATGCAAAGATGCTGCTCGCCAGTCCACGCTCCTCCGCAGTAAACATGTCTGCGATCATTCCTCCTGTATTGGTGAGAGTTGATGAGCCGAAGGCGCCAGCAAGGAACCGGAAAATGACCAACTGCCCAATGGTCTGTGAGAGGGCTGCCGCAACGTTGAATATTACGAAAGCTCCATAGGACATGACGAATACAGCCCGGCGACCATACAGCTCGCTCATTGGGGCCCAGAATAATGGTCCAATTGCAAACCCGAAGACAAATAGCGACACACCCAAGAGTGCCAGTTGACTAGATACATCGAACAATTCCTCTACATCGGATAGACCACCAGTGTACACAGACGAAGAGAATGCCATGGCAAGTGTGGAAAAAGCCGAAACACTCGTGATAGCCCATTTGTTAAACCTAGGGAAGTTCATCGGATTTCGCGGATCCAAGGGAATCCAGTCGACTAGATATGGGTGTTTCTCGACCCCGTCACCACTCCATTGGTGATCAAGGACATCGGAAGTGAGAAGACTAGCGTGTCTAACTATCTTCCAGTGGGAGAGACGCATTTTTGGTTCTGGTGTGACTGAATTCTTTATATCTTCTTCGGCGAATAAAGGTGCTTTACTCTTGGAAGACGCCATCTTGACAAGATAAAAGGTAAATGGAAGGTGGCCGAGACACTTGGCCAGTGGACTGCAGCAAGATACTGCCTTGTAACTTGATTTGTTTTCTAAACGATATTGGAGTAAGGAAGGCGCAGCATCTGTCGTGCCATGGCAATGAAATTTGAGAACCAGCAAATGTTAACGCATCTTTCTGAGGTCTTCACTTTCTGTAGAATGAGGCAGAGGGATTATTGCAACTTTACTCACGAATCGAGGATAGGAGGGTGGACACGACTGACTCATGGGCTGGCCCTCAGCCAAGGGGATCTGCGACTTGAACCCGGAACAGGCGTAACATGTCAAAGTTGGAGCATGATCGTCCGATTTTCTTCTATGCAAGACAAATTCCAGTAATTGGGTTGATGGTAGGCTACATTCCAGCAAGGGGGAAATATCCTACATGCACGGGCGTTTAGAAGTTTGAAACGAGGAAATCTGATCTACGTTGTTTGAAGATTAGATAGAGTTTGGAAGAAAGGGCCGTCAATGCAAACCTTATTTCGGCCCTTTTCAAACATCATGCCAATATAAGGTTGCTTTGAACTTCCGACGATCTACCTAATTAATATCTCATATTCAAATATGGCTGTGTGGGACTTTACATCGTTTCACTGAAGTGGGATGGAAACCAAATTGAGTGCTAAGTAGTGTGTAGCAGAAGGCTCACGATAGATTCTCAAGGCTGTGGGTGAGGTTCTGTATTCTGGTGCGTCTAAGGACTAAGGAAGAGAGTATTTACAGGAAGAAGTGAAGCTATCTAAAGTAGGTGCCCCACGCTAGGCTACGTTACGTGACCACCACGATATATTGTGCTACAGCTAGGTAGATGGCACCCAGTTCGCAAGGTAGAAATCTTCGTTATTGACCATATCCACTCTCTGATACATGATAAAGCCTAAAACATAAAGACAAGATAATGGATGTTCGATATTTCAAATAAAGCCAAACACATGTTCCCTTGTTCACTCCAAATCTTTCACCGTAACGCCGCCTTCTAATGACTAATCAGTACTTTCTAATCTTCTCCAACGATTCCTTCAGGATATTTCCAATACTTCTGATCTATTTTCAATTAGCCCCAAGATCGCGTGGAGATATGAGTGATACTCACATATGGATCTTTCATCACCGAGAAGTGATTTCCTGCAACGACATGACATTCTACTTTCCTGCAAACAAGCTTGTCCCAGCCAGCAGGTCCGTAATCACTCCGGGTTCCAAACAACCAGTTTTTCGCCTCAGATGCAATTTCATCATTTGTGAGAGCGATCTTCTTTTGTTTGCTGACACCTTCTAACATTCCATCCTTTGCCCAGATGGCGACAACGTGCCCGAGTTTATCTGTCTCGTCTAGAGCAACTGGGTCGAAATGCTCGAGTGTTCTGACACTGGCAAGAAAATGTTGCCTTGTTTCTTCCGAGATTCCTTTTCCAGACTTGTCGAGGCCGTTAAACAAGCCTGCCTTATCCAATATGTCCAGAGTGGGAGCCGGCAATGGCGGCAAGGTCCTGGGACAGGGGCTGTCGATAAATGCAAGAAGCTCAATTTCTTCCCCAGCTTCGATGATTTGTCGAGAGACCTCGTATGCAAATATTCCTCCCATTGACCAACCAGCAATGATGTAAGGGCCGTGTGACTGCAGCTCTCGTATTGCGTTCACAAATATCGAGGCGACGGTCTCAAAAGGCAATGTGTAATCTTCAGCAGATTTGTAGAATGGGGAATAGAGGGAATAGACAGGTAGAGATCTTGAGATTGTTGGCAAATCAATGTAAGAGAGAGCTGATCCAGACCCATCAGGGAGGAGGAAAACGCACTGTCCCCCAACGGAAGGTACTCCCTGGAGGAGGACAGCATCACTCTTATAGCCCGACAAAAGTTTTGTCGAAACTGAATTTATTTCTGGAAGTTGCTTCTGCGAATAGTTTGGGAGATCTCCAAATGTTTGGTACTCATTGAAGAATGATGAGGGTAAGCTTATTCCAGTCTGCTCTCGAAGAGAGCCGAGAACAGATATGCTTAACAAAGAATCCAGTCCCAAGTCTGAAAACCGGGCGAACGACTGTGCTTCGTTCAGCTGGATGCCTAATTCGTCGACAATAATAGCCTTCAAAGTTGTTGCTATGTCAACAGACGGTGGTGTGTGGAGATCAGCCGGTGTATATGCTTCCGGCGATGATGTTTGGGAGAAAATTGTTGAAGCAACGCTCGAAGGGCGGGACCTGGTATCCGAGAAAGACCCTGTGATGGGATTTGGTAAGGAGGGTCGCACATGTATGCTCTCTTGCAAATAATCCTCGAGTTCAGAGACAGTGGGGTACATGGTAAACAATGAACTTGGTAGGTCCAAGGAGGTCAAGGCTCGTAGCTTCTGCAAAATTGAGATGGTCAAAATGGAATCAATCCCCAGATCAGACCATCTGGCATCTTTGGTGAGATCACTTTGCTCTAATCCTGCTTCTAACAAGATCACGTCGAGCATTTCCGTGGATGTCGCTATAGGAGACGCTGACCGAGGCGCTGAAACTTGAGTAATTGTCCTTTGTTGAGGTTTGATGGTTGTCGCAGCAGAACTGAGGGTACGAGAACTGACACCAAGGAGTGTTTCCAGAAGAGAACGCTTCATCTGCTTGAACTTGAGGCCGGAACAAACGGCAACAACTTCCTCATCGTTGAAGACATACACATTTCCAGTGTAAACACCTAGCTCATGACTCGGTTGCATCCGCACATAACTCTTGTATTGTTGCTTATCGGAAAGCGGACCAACGATTTTCATACTCTTCCATCCATGGGAAAGATAAACATTATCTTCTCCGGTCGGTGGATTGACATTCAAGCAAAACCCGCCTAGCTGCGCAAGACTGTCAATCCAGAATGGACTGTGAGTGTAACTTCCACTACTGGCTGATGTTTGAAATTTGAGTTTCGAAAATGCTTCTGGGACATCATCGCTCATGAATGTTTCGTCCAAGGCCTGGTATTCCTCAGAATAGTCCACTACTGTCTTGAATAATTTGTAGGCCATTTTTCGTGAGATTTTATGGACACCTCCAAGCTGTGATTGCTCCTCTATCGTCTTGCTTCTGGCTCGTACCAAATAAGCGTTGCTGTTCCAATCAGCCATCATTGCTTTGCTCTCACAAAGAGAGGCAACGCATCTGGCATGCTCCTTCCACTCGGTACCTGTTTTGGAGTGGAAGACAACTTGGACACTTCGTGATGGTTCCTGAGTTGCAGTGACCCTAAAAATTTGATTTGGAGTCTCGGGTTCTACAAGGAAGGGGCTGAATATTTCCATATTCGACAAATCCATGGGTGGGACGGAGACTGATGAGTCCTGCCGTTGGAATATGTAGTTTGCTGCCGTGAATGCCATTTCAGCATAGACCGAGCTTGGGCAAAGCCCTAGACCGCAGACAAGATGTCCTCTTGCCATCTTGGAAAGTTCATAATGGCCAAAGTCGCTTGTAAAGACCACCCTGGCACCTGTCGAGTCGAATCTTTCTTCCGCGATATGCTGCAGGCAAGTCGACGAGAAAACCGGGACTGGTACCGGAGATTCTCGGCTAGTGTTCATCCGGCTCCGGTATTCAATCCAATAATTCTTCAGATCAAAGGCATATGATGGAAGCTCAACAAGGCGCAGAGCTGCTTTGTGTTCTTTGTGAAACTCTGTCCACCTGACCGGGCATCCTCTTTGGTAGGCGCATGATAAACCTTTCGCTATTGTAAGCCAACAGTCTTTAGTTGGTTCCATGGTTGCGAAAGTATTGTCGAGAGGCGTACTAAGTATTGCCCTGACAAAAGACAAGCAAGTGGTTCCAGGGCCAGATTCCATCCACAATGTCCTATCACTGACCAGGCCAGCAGCGACACAAGATTCCAAAGCACCTGGGAAATCCACAGCATGCCTAGCTTGACGGGCTAGATACGAGGCACAGAAAATACCAGAGTCAGTGACCACTTTCCGAGGAGGGTTGACGCAACCGGGATACGTGGTCGCGAGAACTGTATATTTTGTGCGATAGCCTGGTATGGCTCCAAGATCGGGTCCATCTGTTTCGAGTGGAAAGAGTAGGGGACCTCTAATATCTTTGAAACAACTCCCTGGGATTCTAGCTTCCCTTGAAAGACCGCAACCACCTGGGCCGGCCCACTGACTACCGTTGAGTTGGGTCCATTGATGCAAGCGATCTCGAGATCTGGAAGCCCTGTTGTAGAAATAGCTTGTCGAACAAGGTCGACTGAGAGCCTGACAGAAATCATCGAATGGGTGTGGGGAGTGCACTGCAGCTGCATCTGCTCTGCCCGCTTCGCCACCAGAAACAGCATATCGCTGGTTGAGAGGACTCCAGCAACACATAGTGCCGTGTATTCTCCGAGGCTATGCCCAATAACGATGCTGGGCAAAATGCCCCAAGATTGCCAAAGGCGAGCGAGTGCGAGTTCGACAGATACCAGGCATAATTGATTCTCAGCGGGAGACTGGCTTTCCTTTGCTGTACCTTTCAAAACAGCCATAAAGGACGGCAAGCCTTGTTGCAGGCAGAGAGCTTCGCATTCTTCAACTCGCTCGCGAAAGAAAGATGAGCTTTTGTACAAACAATTTGCAACGCCGAGAATTTGAGATCCTTGCCCAGGAAATGTAAAAGCAATTCGCGTAGCCTCATTAACCGGTGCAGGGTCGTCCCAAGCATTCACATCTTTCTCCAACGCTTTGCATAACTCTTCGATATCCTTGGCCGCATAGGATCGACGGAGAGGATGATGTAGCCTTCGCGCCGTCGATGTGTAAGCAATGTCACACAATGCCGAGCTAGAAGTGTTGAGAAACTTCTGAAGCTGGAGAACGTTTTGTTTTAATGAGAATGGGGTCTTCGCCGAAATAGCAACAACATGGGCAGACCGAGTATCGGTGCCATCGACGATGGATTCTGGCCCATCTTCAATGATCAAACTTGTATTTCCCCCCTAAGCATGTTAGCTGGTTTTGATTTTCTGACTCTAACAAACTTACTGCAGCGCTGAAGTTGTTTATCAAGATCTTTCTTTTCCTATTTTGCCGTTTGAACGACTGCAACGAGGCAATGTGGACATTATATTGGGCAAATGGTGGGAGTTTGGGGTTCATCTGTCCTTTGATGCCGATATGTGGAAGGATCTGCTCTTTCCGGAGCATCATAAGGGTTTTGATCAATGAAGAAACTCCAGCAGCCTAGTACAATTAGCAAGAACAGAGGGATTTTGGACGAGACATACAGCTTCCCCGTGTCCAATATTTGGTTTAACTGAACCAATAACCAGTGGATGAGACCTTGGGGTCTTGGCAAGGACATTCATCACTGAGTTGGACTCAGCCGCATCACCAGCTTGCGTTCCTGTGCCGTGCATTTCAACATAGTCGATGTCCTCTGGCTCCACAGAACCGCGCACCAGAATGTCGCGTAAGAGCTTCTCCTGGGTTTCAACGTGTGGGTGTGTAATCGAAACTGCCTGCGCGGAATGATTTGTTGCGACGGCCTTGATAACTGCAAGGACATTATCTCGATTCGAAACGGCGTCCTCTAGCCTTTTCAAGACGATAACCCCAACTCCTTCACCTCGGCAATAACCATCTGCTTGAGAGTCAAATGTTTTACATGACCCTGTTGGAGAAAGAAAGCTTCCTCGACTAAGACCAGAGAACATATTGCAGCCAGTTACGATGTTTGAGCCCCCGGCCACTGCCATGTTGCACTCGCGTGCAAGTAAAGAGGAACATGCAAGCTGGATAGCAAGTAAGCTAGAAGAGCATGCAGAATCCACGCTATATGATGGACCCTCCCACTTGAAGTGATAGTTAACACGTCCTGCGCTGAAGGCTCGAATTCCTCCAGTGACGTAATACATGTCTACATTTTCTGCAGCATTGTATTCCTTCCAGTCGTCAATGGTCTGGCCAAAGAATGTACCGACATTTGGATCTCGATCATGTAAATCGAGCTCCTGGGTGTATCCTGCCATTTCGAGAGCTTCGTAGGTCGTCATAAGTAGAAGCCGTTGTCCAGGGTCTGTTTGAGCGGCTTCCCTGGGAGACATATTGAACAATCTCGAATCAAAAACTCCAGGGTGGTCAATAAAGCACCCGTATGGTGTCAAGGTGGTATTGTTTCGCTTTCCTGTTGGATCATAATGTGCCTCAACATCGAACCGATCTGCCGGTATCTAAACGTCATCAGCGATGGATTCCAGTTGAATTGAAGGAATGTAAATAACCTCTTTATGAAGATCAAGTCCACTTTTTAAAACGTCCCAAAATTCATCTAATGTCTCGGCTCCTGGAAATCTTCCTGATAACCCAACAATAGCAATATCTTCAGAGGACGGTTCATTAACCCCATTCTGGCCGGATGCGGTAAATTGTACTTCAATATTTGCTTCTCTCAAGGACTTGGTAAGACGTTTCGTTGAACTGCTTGGACCTATAGGTGTGATGATGATTCTTTCCTCGCCCAGTTCTGCGAGTAGTCCTTCAAGGACCTTGAAATTATCAATGGGATTTTGAAGGATATCGTCAACCACATCAGGCAAAAGTGCAGCTAGGCTTTGACCCTGGTAGGGTAATCCTGTACTCGTTGAAAGGATTCTGGTCTTTTGTAAAGTAAAGTTGTTAAATGTGGACCCGGGCTTGATAATATTACCAAGATCACGGGACAGGTGTTGCGCATGGAAAGCAGCAGTAATCGGGAGCGGGACTGTAGAGAGTTTCTTGCATGAATCCGAGGAGAAGAATAAATCTAAAGTGGATGGTGGACCACTGATTGTGGTCGCGGAAGCAGATACTGCGCTAAGGTACGCTCTCTTCTGCGAGGGAATTGCCTTCTTCGCGTTAGCTTTGTTGTATATCGTATAGATGTGGTACTTACGCGGCTTTCATGAAATGAACCCAAATCTTCTAACAAAGAATTGGCTGAGATACCAGATATAACACTCGCCCAGCTTTTCCTGCAGTCTTCAAGCAAGGCTGAACGGCGATCAACTTCTAGCCCAAGGCGAACCGAAGTTGCTATTATTTCTGGCCCAAGAGCAAGAACTTCAACCATAGAGTTTGTAGTTGCTGCTACTGCCGCTGGCAGAAGACCCGTGCAGAATCCAACAAGAATTATTGGAGACGATGTTCGGTCCAGTAATCTAGGGTTTTGCTCCAGTAAACTGTACATGTCAGCTTTGCCCGCTAAATTTTCGTACCTTTCTTACCTAACAAGTGCGCCGAGCTGTGCTACGCATAGTAAAAGTGTTCGCAGAACTGTGTCTGGGAATTGCTCATTCTCTAATGACTCAACTAAGGAGACAAATGAGCTAAAGCGAAATCGTCTTTGTTCAACCAATGGGAGTTCCTCGGCTACTCGATGCACTGCATCTCGAGCACTTTCCAGAAAGTGTCGAAGGTAGAGAGATGTGTGGGATTGGCGGTACAATTCTTTGATCGTGGGGAGCGTGTTTTCTGTTTGATCTCCAAAGACGAGTAGCTGCGTAGGTTGAGCCATAGTTAGCCTTGTTCATGGAAGGGAAGTACGAAAACCGACTGCTCATAGTCTCGAGATACAAGCCCTTTAAGCACATTGGTAAATCAATGCTATCAACATCGCCAAGACCACTAATCTGTGGTGGAGTAGAGCAGGAAACAAGTGTTGACTCAATTAATCTTGGAAAATAAAGCATTGTGGTGAGGTGTTTGATTGCCAGCTGAAATCGAGCATCTAGTCACCACCCTAGAAATGGTGGAGGCTCAAAGGGCTTCTGGAGTACAATGTTGACTCGTGAAGAGTGTGAGGGTTTTGCGCTCGGAAGGAGTGTGAAGTTTTCGCACTCGGAATATTGTTCCAGAACACATCGGTTGTTGATACTTGCATGTAACCATCAAGCGAGCCGCGAGAAAACTTTAATAGCCACCCACTTCCTGTTCGACATTCGTCTCATGTATTGCTAAAACCGATCAAAGGTGAGTTGTTCCTCGAAGCACACTTGAATTTATGCCTTTACCTAACGCGGCTAAAATCAAACGTGAGTGGAAATGGTGCATTGAAACTGCTGGATCTTGGTGGAAGATTTTCGCAAGGGGATGCTAGCTTGGCACTTTTTGCAGTTGGCCTTGCTGTCTGAATCACGTTTCACCTCATTTCTTATCTGACGAACGAGTAACTACATTGTCATCTGCTTTGGTTCTCTCACGGCGGAATTTATGTTTCTGGACAAGATCAATTACATTCGCGACTTCTAGTGTTGATTACTCTTTCAAATCTCAATTTTTAGACAACACAATCCTGTCACGATTATGGGATCATTCCAAAAGGTAGAAGAGCCCATTCCAATCTTCACAGCTATATTCTGACTCCCCAGGTCATTATCGTCGGTGCTGGCCCTGCTGGGCTTCTGCTCGCTTTATATCTGGCGAAAGAAGGGATCGCAGTCCAAGTTCTTGAAGCCGCCCCTGAGCTAGATAATCAGCCGCGAGCCACACATTACGGCCCGGCGGCTGTTCACGAGCTCCAACGCGCTGGAGTGCTTGATGCTATTCGCAAGGAAGGATTTCTTCCCCGCCACGTATGCTGGCGACAGGAAGATGGAACTCTCATCGCAGAGCTGCAACAGGGCCACATCCCCTTGAGCTCTCGTGTCACCAGCTTACCAGTAAATCGAGTTGCAAATATAATCCTAGAAGCACTTCAGGATCAGCCCACTGCCCGTGTTGACTTTGATCATAAAGTTCTTACAAGTGGTCAAGATTCAGAAGGGGCCTGGGTATCCGTTTCAACTGCAGCTGGTATTCAAACTCTCACTGCCGACTATGTTGTTGGCAGCGATGGTGCTAGTAGCACAATCAGACACTCCCTATTCAGTGACAACTTCCCTGGGTATACCTGGGAACCATGGTTTATCGCAGCGAATGTGTACTACGACTTTGATGCATACGGCTGGGACGACGTCAACTTCATTATTCATCCATCCAACTGGTTCATGGCAGCACGCATCAAGGATGGTTTGTGGCGGATCACTTACGGTGAACAAGGAGACATCACTCGGGAGGAATGTATCCAACGGCAGGAGGAAAGATTTCGCACTATGCTCCCTGGTAATCCTGAGCCGCAGCAGTATAAGCTCGTGAATACCAGCCCCTATCGTGTACACCAGCGCTGTGCAGAAAATTTTCGTGTTGGACGGATCCTTCTTGTTGCCGATGCCGCACATCTTTGTAATCCGTTTGGTGGGTTGGGCTTGACGGGTGGGATTGTTGATGTTGGAGGCTTATATGATTGTCTGTCTGGAATATATCACAACCTTACAGATGAGAGTATATTGGATACATATGACGAGGTCAGAAGGCAGATTTACAAGGAGCATACTGATAAGCTCTCAACTGCAAATCTGAAGAGGGTGATGCTTGATAAGGAGGCCTTGGATGTGGATCCGTTTCTGAATGCTTGCAAAAACTCGAAGAAGGATCCGAATGCTGCAGCTAAGTTTGCAGATATGATTAGGGTGCGTACTTTCTCCTCATATGATCATTGGCTTACTAATAGAATAGGGAGCCAATGCTTTGAAGCATGACTTCACGCAGTATTATAATACTACGAGGTCATAGAGTTTCTCATGGTAGAGATGGCTGGGGAGTAAGATTGAAAAGGAAGCTAAGAATCGTAGTTTACTATAAGTAGAAACGAAAGGATATTCCTACAGATAGCAATTTGGGCAAGGTTTTTGATTACTGAATATGATTCTTCCGGCTTGTGTTATGAGTTCTTGATTCGTCCCCTTAAAGGAGTTAGTAAGAAATTATATGTACCTGTTTTGCTTGTGGAAAGTCCCTAAAAAAAGCTAAATAGCAGCTTGTTTAAATAACTGGTCCCCTTTAGAAAACCCATAAAAACACTTCTTTTGTGTATAATAAGTACTGTAATAGGTGCCTATCTAGGATTAGTACAAAGATTAGTATAGAGGCACCGGAGGCTCCTGTAATAGGAATACAAGGACTCCTTAGCATTCGCAATCTATCCCTTTTGGAGACAGGATATAGGATCGCGCTGCTGAGTACTCTGCGGCGCAGTCGGAAAAGGTCTGAAAAGCTCTTGCAGGGCGAAATATTAGGTAAGGGGTTGATCTAGACTCGCGGAAGCCCGGAGGACAGAAAGCCTCGAAGGACCGGAATCAGGCCTAGGCCTTGAAGAAGTAGTCTAGGCCTGTAGGGACTCGATGGGGTTGATCTAGACCGCGAAAGCCCTGATGGTCTAGAAGGCCATAGGGTGCAAGATGACCTAGGAGCTGGAGGTCTAAACCTCAGTGACCTCTGAAGAGATCAGAAATGCCGATCTTAGCTTGTATGAGGCTAGTAGCTGGTATAGCTGCTACTGGAGCTAGT
Organism: Gamarada debralockiae; assembly: GCA_002803225.1. Classification (NCBI taxonomy): domain Eukaryota; kingdom Fungi; phylum Ascomycota; class Leotiomycetes; order Helotiales; family Hyphodiscaceae; genus Gamarada; species Gamarada debralockiae. Next base: position 79,485 of record NXFV01000710.1, on the reverse strand, counting down.
AGCCAGGGATAGAGTATAAGTAATGGCTGTCGACCTTACGTTGGAGAAGGGCAAGCTTGAGTTTCTTACAAGAGCACAAGTACTACGGAACCTTTTTTCACCCACTACGAATACAACCACTATTGTCTCGTTTACCCCACCACTACTTTTCTGATATACTGTGATCCCTCCTGTTGCCCTCCAGCTACATGTAGCTGTTACAGCCTTGCTTAGTGCCTTGAGCGCCAACATTGAACACTAGAGCAATGGGAAAACATAATCTTTACGGACGAGACGGCTATGTAATTAGGAGGAGTAAGAGAAAGAGAAGGTTGTGGGAAAAGCCTGGGGAGGCTTACTATCGCCATATAATTAGGAGAGACGTGAAGAGCTTCTCTGAGTTTATGTTTTGGGGGTCTTTTATATACAATAAGAAGAGGCCTTGCCATGTCTGGGAGCCAGAGACTACGGAAGAAAAGAAGGATAGGAAGGCAGACTTGGATACAAGAAATTCCTTGATTAAGAAGGCAAATAGGTAGCATTAGGAGAGGGAGCAAAGGATGTAGTTAAGAGATTGGAAGAAAGCGCATAGCAAGAAGCCAGGAGAAACGAGGAAGAAGTAGGTATATAACAAATTAACAGAGGCCTTTGTTATAAAGACTAGAAGAAGTGGAATTAACTTGCCGGTCCGAAAAAGAAATCCTCTGATACTGGTCCCTCTGCTTCCAACCTGAGAATAAAGGAGGATGCTTGAGAACTCCCGAATCCAACTGCCCCTCCCCCTTTCCATAAGCGAGTTCCGCCAAGTAACTCTTCAAAGGGGAACCGTTTTCCTTGGATCCATAGTTCCTCTTTTCAGCAAGCTAGTTGCGAATAGATTATCATCAACTCGTTTCTTCTCGTCTCTTGCAGATTCTCCTTCTCCATTCCAAGCAATTGCTTCGGTAACTAAGTAGAAGTCCAACTGCTGCCATTGATATCGGTTTCATTTTCGTGGCCAGAACTTTGTTGTTGTCTTTTTTTGTGAACACTTAAAATATGCAAAGAAATCTGCCTTTTTGAAAGTAACAGAAGATGACTTGTAGCAATGACGAGCAGATACTCGCCCTCTCAAACAGCCACAACTGTTACTTTGGTCGCGCTCTTTACTTTGACTTTTAGCTCACCAATAGCAATTTTGGCATGGTCGAGAACCTGGACACTGCTTCCTGAGTTAGCTATGGTAGGTTGCATCAATAACAACAACTGCCCCCTTTCTATTCACCTAGCAGTTTGCAAGAAATCTGCCTGTGGGAGTCGCCGATCGGCTCGTTATCTTCATCGAAAAGAGATCTGTGGGCTAGTGTGTCAACTGGAGCCACTTTGGGGCGAAATATATAGTGGCATTTCAAGGCCTAGCTGGTATCTAAGAAGCTAGAATTATCAGGAGGTGAAGAGCTCTCTTAAGCTACAGAAAGAAGAACATACAGCCTATGCTAGATTAGGCAATCCAACCAACATAGTGAGTTTTCTTTGAGCACTTCTAGATGTTATTCTATAAATATGCTTCATAGCATATAATTCCCACTAACAAACGGGGAGCTGACCTCATCCCGCTATCAAAATCTCCAGCATGGTCGAATCAAGCATTATCTCCCATCGGCACCCTGGTTTATGTTGAGATGTGCAACAATAGGCACTTAGCCATATATCAAGAATTCTCCTACATGCATATAAGATACCATTCCGTGCTTCAAACGTTGAGTATGTACCAAATTTCACAAGAAGACAATAAAACCCTTGATGAACCAGCGACAAACCTGAGGGTAAAAATTCGAGTTTAGAAGCTATGCTATTTCAGAACTGGTCATCTTTAAGCTCTTCGTTTCCTATCTCTTACCAAATAGATCCAACGCACAGTAGCTGTAATTGTCGTCGTGAGCTTCGAGTTCTGTGAAAGCTTCCCAACTCCGTTGGCAATTGGTAAGCCTTCCCATAAAGCCCCTCCCTTTTGGCCTCCCGTGATGGGAAGTAGACTTTACAATTGCGTTCGACGTTGCAGTACTGCTTGCGATTGTTGTATTTATCTAGAGTCTGTACGAACAAGGATGGAAGGATCCGGCAGATATTTCAAAACTTTATATTAAATTAATAAGATATGAATCATTGGATACGCCAAAATCCACTTGAAACCGCTGGGCCACCTTTCCCTTCAAACACCTACAATTTCTCCTTCTTCTCAATTTCAAGCAACTGCTTCGCCAAGTCCACAAACGTCTCCTCTTTACTTCTAAACGTCATACCCAGGACCTTCTCCGCAAGTGCAGCGCTACAATTATACGCATTCGGATCTAACTTATTCTCACCCGGAACACCCACCGGCGTCCTCTCCTCCAACTCCGGGATATTCTTCCTCAGCATATCCGAGATCTCCTGTGAGCTAATCTGCCCCACACAAATAATAAATCTATGACCCGACGCCTCGGGGACGGTCGCAGCTTTGATATGAGCCAGAGCAATATCCCTCACATCAGTATAAACATGCATCCCATTCGGTGGCAGGTCCGCATCCTTCTTCGAGTTGATAAACAGATTATAAATCCGTCCATTCGACTCATTAAGCTGCTTCACACTCGCAATTGAATGTCTCAAAGGCCCATAAACCATCGGCGGCGTCAGCGTTACCAAGTCAAAATTCGGCTTCTCCTTCTCAACGAATTCCCACGCTGCTTTCTCGGCGAACTTCTTGCTTGCTTGATACCCCGTGTTGGGCGCACCGACTAATGCGCCTTCCCAGGTAACGGGGTTCCAATCTTCTTCTGTGTAGATCTTTTGGGGGCTGGCGGTTGGGTTGCTGGCGAAATCAACGACGGCGGCGCAGCTGGAGGTTATTACGACGCGTGAGACGGTTGGGGCGTGTGCTTTGATGGATTTCAGGACCTCCAGGGTGCCTTTGAGGGCTGGTTCGAGGAATTCGAGATTGGAGGAAATTACGCGATCTGTAAAGCCATTAGTCCCTCCCCATCAAAAAATAAACCCAAGGTTTTGCAACTTACACAAGAAAGGTGAAGCAGTATGGATAACAGTATCAAAAGGCGGCGTAGATTTCACCACTTCGTCGAAAGCACCAGGGGTTGTGATATCTGGAACGATACCGAAGTCGAGATTGGAACCGGCAGTTGGGAAATCGGCGAGGACTTGTGCGGCTTTAGATTGGGATCTTACAATTGCGCGGACGGAGAGGCCGCGGGAGAGCAGTTGGTCGAGGATGTGGGAAACTACGAAGCCGTTTGCGCCGGTGAGGAGGACTCTTTGAACCATGATTGATGAATTTAGTTTCTGAAAGTTTTGGAAGGCTTAAGTTTTGGAATTGTTGAATGATGCTGAACACTTTGAGAGAGATTGCGTTGACGAGTAGGCCGGCTGGGGCGTTATATAAACCCCACCACAAGGCTGAAACCATAACCACCTCATAAATCGGCATAGCAGTAGACCAAAAACTGTCAAATGCTTTCCACTCGTTCCGTCTGTCGCAAGGTTGTCACAACGTACAAAGCCACATTTCCCGATCCAGAATTTCAACGACCCAATCAACCCCCTCCATCTTTCAGCAACGGAAAACTTTCCGGACACAAGTTTTCCATGTGAGCCTTTGTCAGGATCTCATCCCAACTCTTTCTTAATCATCGCATTGCATGAGCTACTTCCATAGATACAAAGCCGCAAACAGCCTTGTCATGTCAGCAATGACGTAGTGATGCAATTTTGCTCTCTCAATAACGAAACCAATAATGAAGCTTTTCACGAGTTCGATAATAGCGGCGTTACTACAGAAGCAGGATAGTGGGCAAGCTCCTGAGCTTGGGCAAGGTCATCAGGATGCTGCATTACCGCGAACTCTGTCAGCAACCCCGAGAATTAATTAAAGAGGCTTTTAGAGGTTGTAGAAAATGATATATATTGAGCGCTTGTTCGTCTGAATTACTACACGCAGAAGTTAGCAAATCAATCGAATTGCAAGTTGCAAAGTATTATATTCATCGATAATCAAAGTGGCGAAAACCATGAGAGCAATCGGTACTTCCCAAATTGTCCCCTGATAACAGTGAAAGGTGACAAGGCTGACACTCAACACAGATATCAAAGAAGGCAAAGGTCCAATCACCAACCTCTTCATGAACGCCGACACTCCGAAACCCGTCCCCTCAGAAGCTCAAGCCCTAGTAAAGATACATTCATTCGGCTTGAATAGAATGGATTTGATGCAACGAGAAGGAAAATACAACGTCCCGCCTCAAGCCGGAAAGACACTCGGCGTCGAATTCTCAGGCTGGATTGAAGAGTTGGGTCATGGCGACCACGGAGATTTCAAGGTTGGTGATGAGGTGTTTGGGCTGGCGTATGGAGGAGCTTATGCGGAGTATTTGGCGTCTTCGACAAAGATGTTGATACATAAGCCAAAGGAGATCTCTTGGACAATGGCTGCTGGAATCCCAGAGGTGAGCCTTTACTTCCGGATTCGAGAGCTAGAAGTCAAAGCTAACACTTGTCAGACGTGGATCACGGCCACACAAGCACTCCACCTCGTTGGCTGCTTTAAACCTGGCGACAACGTCCTCTGGCACGCCGGCGCCTCTGCGGTCTCAATCGCAGGCATACAGCTTGCCAAAGCTGCAGGGGCCAACAAAATCTTCGTGACAGCGGGTTCAGATCACAAAGTGGAGTTTTGCGTAAGTCTCGGAGCGACAGCAGGCTTCAACTACTACAAAGAAGACTGGGTGTCCGGGATCCTCTCCGCAACCGACGGGCACGGCGTCGACGTGATTGTCGACTTCATCGGCAAGAACTATTCTCAGGGAAATTTCGAGGCTGCAGCAATGGATGGGCGGATCGTGCAATTGGCGAGTCTGAGTGGGTCGAAACTCGACGCTGGGCTGGACATTGGATTGCTTGAAAATAAGAGATTGAGGTGGGAGGGGAGTCGGTTGCGGAGTAGAGACCTAGAGTATCAAAAGAAGTTGAGGGATTTGCTGGCGGAGAGAGCGTTGCCGAAGTTTGTGGATGGGACGTTTAAGGTTATCATTGAGAGGGAGTTTTCGTGGAAACAGATTCAGGAGGCGCATGAGTTGATGGAGAGTATCAGAGTAAGGGGAAGATTATCTGTTATGTTGATTAGAAGACTTTAAGAGCAGTCGAAATACAGAAACAAAATTATTCCATACTGTTTTCTGACCACCTGACCAAGCCTGCTGAAACCGGGACCTTCCCCAGAAACGTGAAATTGCTATGCAAAAATTGGAAGGCATCCAAAGTACTATTCACAAGGTCAGCAAATCCATATTCCTTCCGTCAAAGAGCGGAACTTACAATAAGCGGATCATTGAACCTCAATCCCCGATTCAGCGCACTGATACTCTTGATCTCCTCTTCTGTCAAATAAAACCCCTTCGCATCCAAATTCTCCAAGAGCATTTCCGTCGTATCACTCTTCGGGATAACCGCAATACCCTGCTGCGTCGCCCATCTATTCAAACCCCATTGTCAGCATTCTTCAATCCTTTTAAAACCAAAAGCCTACAAACACTCACCTCAACAACACCTGCGGTGCACTCTTCCCATGAGCCTTCGCCACATTCCTCACAACCTCATTCTTAAACAAATGTGGCGTCTTAACCGCATGTTCAAGATCCATCTCCACATACCCCTGTGGTCCAAAAGAACTATACGCCGTCACGACTATCCCCTCACTTTGTGCATAATCCACCAATGCCTGTTGAACGAGATACGGATGATGCTCGATCTGGAGAGTGGCCGGACGGATACGGGCGTAGTGGAGAAGATCGATGATTGCGACGCAGTTGAAGTTGCTGACTCCGATAGAGTGGACGAGGCTGGCGTCGACGAGAGCTTCCATTGCTGTCCAGGTTTCCCGGATGGTGGCGGATGATTGGATGATATGGCTGCCCTCGATGCCGGAGTCGAACCAGCCGGGTGGGTAGCGAACTTTGGGGTCGACGTATTTCAAGGCAATAGCTTCGGGATGTGTTAGTCCTTTCATGTTCGTTCAAGAGTAGTTGAGATAGGGAAGCAATCATGTGACGTACGGAAATGCACGATATAAAGATCGAAATACTCAAGTCCCCAATCCTTCAACTGTTTACGACAGATTGGCTCCACGCGCTCCCTCTCGTGGAAAGTATTCCACAGCTTTGAGACAATGAACAGATCCTCGCGCTTCACGAGACCGTCTTTGATAGCCCTTGCGACTCCTTGACCGGCTTCTAATTCATTGCCGTAGTCTACAGTTTGTTAGAAATGTGACTGAACTTAAGTAAAAGATAGAGATGCTTACCACAAGCGCCATCGAACAGCCGATACCCTGCTTTGATGGCATCATAAACGTGGTCCGCGACGGTGTCATTAGCGATTTTCCATAGGCCATGTCCTACTAAGGGCATTTCCTTGCCATTGTTGAGTGTGAGAGTATCCTTGGTGGAGTGGCCGTTTGTGACCGAGAGAGTATTCGTATGCATGATGGAATTATCAGGTATTATACTTTTCGACTTGTTTCCGAGTATTGAAAGACTTTGAAAAGACTGCTTCATAAGGTATGAAGACCGACACAAGTTAGACTTTAAACAACTTGGAAGAAATGGCGTGAGGTAGCATAGCGCCTTTCACAATCACAACATCAGATGTCCCCTGAATGAGTGTTATTGCACGTGATTACATCATGCCACTTTTAATCACTTGATAGAAGTTGTCGAAATTTCAGTAAACGGGAGATTTCTGGATAAAAAAAACAGGGGTATAATATATATAGGCTAATGAGTAGAACTGGCTAAAAGGGTTTATCATCGTGTTGTTGAAAGTCGACTCCACGCCAACGTCTACCGTGTTGGCGGTAAAGTAACTCCAAAGCTCGAACTCGAGACATTCCGGCAATTAGATTGTGCCATACTGGCAGTCGATGACGAACGGATATGCAGTGAGGTCAAAGAATTTATTTTTGCAGGATGCGTTCTTACGTAGCCCCGTAAGGGCAAGTCCGAAGACTGAAGTCTCGATGTTTGATGCCACTCAGATGTTGGCAATTGAGCCTCTTGTGGCCATCGACGGCAGGTTCTGCCCTACTGAGCATTGAACACACAGGAAGAACGACCTTCAGTTTCATTCCACTAGGCTTCGTGCTCGCAAGGCGTGGTGGACTGGTGTCCACGAGGCGCACATGCCAGAGAAATTGCGAAGACTCCATTGCCACTCAGTCCCTGGCGTGCTTAACTCTCCAAGCGTCTTGAGGACCCAAGATGGCCGCGTCGATAGCATCGTACTCTTTGTGGCTCCATTTCTCTGCATATACCCCCCATCCATGTTCAATCAATATGTTGAGAGAACCCTTGATACCTTGAGGGTCGCGGTAACATGGCTCGCTTCTCCCCCAACTCTGGCGTATTGCCATATGTTTCTGCCCTTCCTTCCACAGTTTTGCATCTCACCTTTTTGCCGACTTCCAGCCACTGCGTGAATGCCGTGCTGTTCCTTTGGTCTTCTTCCCAATTTTGTGAGGTCGTAGAAGTAAAAATAGTGTTGATTGTGCGCTTGTCTAACCCTTTTGCTTCTGGATCTTCATTTGTCTTAGCTCCCTCATCATCGGGGGTGATATAGAGATCAAGAAAACTCGCTTCCTTCACTCGACCATCTGCAGACTTCTCCCTGCACAGAACTTCCAAGTCATCGAGTCCAGTACCACCATCAAAGACGTACCCAGCTCCTGCGTCCGTAATCTTGAACCCACGCATGAACAGCCGTCCATGCATCTTACAGTCTGTCATATAAAACGGTACGCTCGTATCCCGCTCTCTGACCTCCTCATATGCTTCGTTTGAACCGTGAGATGATCGTACGCGAAAAATCTTGCAGCCCATCTCTTGCTCGTTAGCTGTTCTGACAGCGGCGGCTGTTTAATTTTGTCCGCCCAATTATCTAGAGCGCCGTGACTATTGTCGTATTCTCAGCCTGGAGCAGGTGCCCACTCTGGCTCGTTTATCACCCTCAATATATCCACGGCTCGCTGTATAGTGATTTGAACTCGCCGTTTTCAGGGGAGGCTTCCTGTCTCTGCCAACCTGCCATTCTTCCAACTCATAGCCAGAACATCCATTGACTCTAGAAATACTGTGGCCATTTATTTTGAATCGCTGACCATAGGTAGAAGTTCTGCAGCTGCGTGAATGTAAAGAGGGTAAGCGTGACGAGGGCATTCACACCCGGTAATTCCAATCTTGTATGGTTCAAGAAGAACGGATTCTGCAACGAGAGAAGACCCCGCGTAATGCTATCCATCACCCCCGGCGTTCTGAACAACATAATGTCCTCAGGAGGCCAGCCTGCTGTGATGTAGCTCATGACCGCTTGTTGAAGGATTCGCCAATTGCGGGGGAACCCAATCAAACAATGGAGTATTCTCCGGAACGTGTGGATTCGGTTGGAGATTCCATGATGGAATTGGAGGCAGATCTGCTAATGAATGCGCAGCTTGTGCCAGAGGAAAGTTGTCGACTATCGGCGCAGAAGGTTTCGTGCTCGGAACGGGTTTGTAGAGAGGATGTTTCGGTTTATATGACTCTGGTTTAGGCGGAGCAATCGCATTTTCAATCGAGGGAGGAGAACAGTCGCGTCTTCGGAAGGTGTAGCGTCGATAAAGGTGTCGTGAATTAGTAGTGGGGAAATTGACGTGGGAGGAAATACGGTAGGTGATGAGAATTAAGGTTGAGACGGTAAACAGTGCGCGAATCAGCAGGACCTTCCCTCTTTGGTGAATTATCTTCAGGCAACGACAGAAAGCTCAAACTTTGTACGTATAAACGATCGAATACGAAGCCCCTGCTCCCAGCTATTGGAGGAAATTAAGCTTACTCGAACACGGCTCGGCCCCCAAAAATAATACAGTAAAAATGGGGCAAGGGTTGTTCTCCGCTTGTGGTGTTCCGCGTTGCTGGGATTTGATCCTTCAATTCCACCTTCCCTCTTCCTGCCACCACATCTCGGCATGTGGCTGCCTTGAACCAGTAAGGATATTCAATACTGGTATTATTTCGCCTAGTCGGCGAATGGAAGTCTCTCCTCTGCTCCATTCTTGAACTTCTTTGCCTGAAATCCCTGTTTTCAATATCGCATCAGCCACATCAATATCAAATCACGATTGACGAGTGCACGCCTCTGCAGCTGTGCAAGCGCAACGGCGCATCCAAGGCACAAGCCTACCAGTAATCGCTGAACTGGCACGCTGCGCAATCTCCAACTGGGCTGCAATCTATCGGACAAGCAAGGATGCGCGGAGAGACTGTTGACCCAATGCAACCTTGAGCAGTTGACCTGTCAATCTCGCTGACAGAAACGAAATACAATGGCTTGCGAGGCTGACATTTGCGCCCGTATACAAAGGCCTTCCGCCCCCCAGTTTTGGAATTTTGCTGTCTTTTTGTTTTGCTTTCCTCTTGAAGGACAGTCGATGCCAATCCTTCAAGATGCTTTTCTTACCGTTGCTCACCATCTTCTTCGGAGCAAGCCTGGCTCAGCGGCCAAACAATGTATCGCTGTGTGACTACTACGCCCAGAGTTTGTATGGAACAAACTCCAATGTCACACAGCTGCGGCTGATACAAAGCATCGTCACACTTGCTTTTGCAGGTCCATTTACGTTGCAAAATGTGGACCCAGCCTTGACCGGGTAATTCATTCTTACTTGCGATCGCTCTTTGGCCGATAATTGACGTAGACAGCATCTGGAATCCTGGATCATACAATGGACTCGCTGTGGATCTTCGACCGTGGTTCAATGGCTCGATCCCTTCCACGAACGTTAACAATGTGCCTATCGAAATCAATTGGCTTGATGCGGGACTCCAACCTCTTTCAGACTTCTTGACTGGCGTCACACCAACCGTACAACTTAACAATCAAACGAATGAGTAGTATGTGCTTCTTCCTGCTCCTTGGTCTCAAACTAACATACCATCCTTTGCAGTAAACTCTTCCAACATTGGTTCGCCGCTTTCGGCCACATCTTTGGCTGTACGCACCCACCCACAACGCCCGCGACCAGTGGCGTTGCTCAACAATTGAGTCTGGCCTATGTTCACAAGTATATGAATCTCAACTACACCGATATTGCGCACTTCATTGACCAGTTGAGCCTGGCGACTGTACACTTCGGCTTCTCACAAGAAGACGCAACAACACTGTCCAACAATTTGAACAGCCAATACAACGTCGCTTGTGCGCCTCCAATTACTTTGAATCCAGCTCAAGGGCCACAGTTACTCTCTCTTTGCCAGGCGAGCAATTGTCCTTTGGCCGAGCCAAGCCCAGACTGCGCACTCTATCAAGACTTGCAACCTGGAGGACTCAATAATTCCACAGTTCAGTCGACTTCGGCCCCTTCTTCCGCCACATCGACATCTTCCTCTTCTACCTCCTCATCTTCTACATCTACAACATCCGCCGCTACGCAAACCTCAACATCTGCCGCTGTATCGAGTTCAAACAAGCTGGGTGGAGGAGCAATAGCAGGTATCTCAATCGGAGGAGCAGCAGTAGCGCTTATCGCTGTTGGGATGATCCTGTTCTTCCTCCGAAAGAATAAGCAGCAGCCGCCTGCGTCCGAACAATTCACCCCTTCGTCAGCCTACGTATCGCCATCATACACCGACCATCATACCTCATATACTTCGACGGCAGAGCATTGGAATGGCCCGACGATAGCGGAGATGGAGAGTCCTCGGGGGTATGGCATGCAGGGGCATAGCCCGCAGATGCAAGAATCTCGGTTACCCGGATACCCTCCACCTGGTCCACAGCCATAGAACTAACTTTTGGGAGTGGTGGTGAGACGACTCGAGGGAAATTGTCCATATTTCGTACATAATCCATGGAATTCCCTTGTAAAAAGATAGAGATATAATGATATTATGAATGCATAGGCTCTCACACCCGTTTCAGCAAAACCGATTCTCGAGGAGATTCATGACAGCAAGCACTAGTTCGTGTTCCTCCCTTTGCACAACTCATCTGTGCTAAAGTACTACCTATGGATTGGATTCCTGCAAGTGCAGATTATCGCAACTGTACTGAAGGCAAGCATACAGCCCCCATCATGTAACGAGGTTTCTGAAGGTTTAGTCCCTTGAAGCAAGTCCAAAGTAGAGGTAAATAACACGAGCAGCAGAACCCCAGAAAAGAAATGAAGCCGAGCATTTAACCTACCTTCCATACAAATGACTTCGCAATCAATTCATCGAAGTCGTCACCAGACCATATTCTCTCCGAGAGAACGACCCCCCGCCACACTTCCACTGCAAGTCATCGACAAAACCACCGAAAGCTAGCTCTCCAGAAAAAGCCTCTCAACGTATACGGCAAGCCCCTTCACAGATTCGCTAAATAGGAAGAGCTCACTCTCATCGCCATTCCGACTACGTCTACCATCATCGCACCTCCACTGCAAATCATCCGGGCTGCGCTCTGTGCTGGAAATTCAGGGAGACGACTAGTCAAGCCTTACTCACTCGTTGTACCAGACCCAATCTCCTAGAACTTGATTTAGGAATTATCGTTGTCATTCTTTTCTTCGTTGTTCTTTTTTCCTGTTGTCGTGCTTTTTCTCGTTAGTTTTGTCGCTGTCATTCCCCTGCTTAAACAAGCCTCACTGTCAGCTGGCTATGATCGATATCCTGCAAGCACAGTTTTCATAGCAGGCTCCAGCAAATACCAAAGGAGAGAAGACTCTATCCGTCCATTTTAATGACCTTGAGGACCCTGGTGTACCAACGCGTGCTCTAGTGGTATCAAATGCGTCAAACACGTTCTCGTATTAAAAATACCCTTTATCATATTGTTCTCCATTTTCCCAATCGACAGTACAAGAGCTACTAGGATCCTCGACCTTTTGAACCTTTCAGTTTAGAAATTGGAAGCCCTGTTCTTGTCAAGTCATTGTCTATGAGTACTTAGCCCACTTCAGAACATGCGGAAGATATTTTTGTAGGTGATTTATTGATTTCTGCATCAGCTTGGTTCATCGTCGTTAGAGATATTTTGTCAGAAGTATTAGACAGATCGTTATGTACATTGCAGAGCAGTCTAGAACTTCACAACATGTGATTATATTTCTTTTGAATGCTACTTCGGTATATTTGCTGGCATAGAAATTTATTCCTCCGCCTCTAACATCCTCAAAGGGTCAGAAGGAGCTCAAGTTGGAGGTGTCAAACCGAGACATGTGGGATGCACAATTAGGATATCCGCGACAGAAGTCCTCCATAGAAGGACAGCACTAGAGAGACGGTGTGTTGCTTGTGAGCAAGGAGCAATACGTCTAAATATCACTGACAAAGGTTGGTCTATACCACTGGGACTTAGCTCTGTAGATTGCGACACGATTTCGAGGGGGCTGGCTTGTAGAGAGATCAAGTTTGTAGACTGCAAGACAGGTGCAGATTTGATATGCTGCAGCGGCTGTGAATGATCAGCTAAGACAGATACATAGACCTTAAATGGAGCATCACTTGGAGGCCTATCATTACCATAAGCTCAGGAGCAGGCGTCACATTACTTCTGATGTTTGTTCTGCCTGACTTTGTGAGTCATGAGGCTTGCAAGCAGCATTATGACGTGGTAAGATCATTCTCCCATTGACCTCAAAGCTGGATCCAATGCGTCGTAGATGCACTCGCACGAGCAGGATCTAAATTGTTCCGGTTGAGCAAGCATTTCACACGTGTCTGAAGCTCGATGGGCCATATCGAGCCCAATGAATGCGAAGGCCTTGATAAGGATCAATTGGAAAAGGCACGCAAGCAGAAGCAGGAGTACAATAACTGTCATAATGCAAAAACTTCCAAGATTATGAAGAATGGCTGGAGAGTTCTCTAGCCAAAGCCCCATGCCATTCAAGCCGGACACAGTGGCCGCGAACGGTGCAATGGTAGTCCAGGAGTTGCTGAGACGCAAGGTATGTGTCACTAATCACATCTCGTCTCAATCTAACAATCACCAGGTCCAAGTATCCGCTTCGCCTAAGTTTCAAGATGACAACATCCTCGCGTTGGATGATCCCTCTGAAGCGCTGAACTTACTATGGGGTGAGAACATCGCACTAGAGGCCGCTCCACCCGTCTTCAACCCGGCCAAAAGACTTTGTATCTTGAACACAAAGCCGCAGAATATTATGGATGCACTTTCTGTCGAGACGAAGGCTGGAAACGCGTGGGCCACAAATCAGAAGCTGTTCGCCGATGCCCCTCCCGCTGTCGCTCCTCCGACTGAACTTCTCTAGTCCCTCACCGTCAAGCAGGAAGATGATGAAGACTCGTTGACCCAGATAGTTGTGCTTTTAAGGCTAATAAGTACTACCTTGTGCACACATAAGTACAAGTATCTGCATCGAGGCTGCACGTAAGTCAAAACGATTCCGAAAGTAAAAACTCTCTTGTGACCTCCCATAGTACGAGCTTCCTAACCGAATCCGTGTTCATCCAGCATTTGAAGTCTCCTGCACCGCAATGAGAAGCTTCAATGCATCAATTGTCTCCGTGATTTCGATACTGCCACTGCCCTCACCCAATACTGCGAATCCCAAGGTGAGGAATTGGAGATTAGTGCCTCAGCCGACAAAGATTTGGATGTATAATGACATGATTAGTCAGAATGAATAGAATAATGGCATAAAAAGCGTCCGCCTATAGTACGGTAGTGCTGTTCAATATCGAGATAGAATAATGATTAAGGAAGTCGCTGAAGCCTAAGGCTTTACCATTTATAAGCCACATCCACCTACGGCCACCTCTACCACACTTAGCTGAGGCCTCAAAATTAGCAAGGCGATCTGGATTTGTAAGAAGTACAGAGGACGCCAACCAAAGTCATGAGACTACGGGGAGTGTAGGCGGCACTAAGCCCTGAAGCAGCCTGGAGAGGCCTGAGGGAGACGCTGTTGTCCAGGCAACGGCCCTTGTAAGTCACTGTAGTATTTAACAACGATTGGACACCCGTCATCCGCTTAGATTTTTACAAGGGCTGTACGGGCTCTTTAGGCCGTGCACGCCAATCCTACAGGCCATTATAGGCTGTAATTGGCCTAAATTCCCTGTAGCCTCATGACTTTTGGTGGCGTCCTCCGTACATAACTGTGCGATGCACGAAACACAGCCTCATATTCAAATTCCGAGTTAAAAGCGACGGGCTATGATTTTACAAAGATCAAACTTCGTTTTTCATCTCCACTGTCAACATTTAATACATACGGATAACCACCTCACAACTTGTCAATCTTCGGTACCGTTTCAGTACACCCCCAGCATCCTAAACAATCCCCCGCAATGCCGCAAAACTGAACAGCTATTTCACACATGGGGAGTACCCTTCTCGTTAGCAGCCTCAACAGTCTCAGCAACAGTCTTACTCAACCCATTCCCTTCAATATGAGCAGATTCAACATCAACCTTCTCGCTCACAATCCCGCCCCCATTCGGCCCATCGAAAATCAACGCGATCTCTTCTAGTGAAGGCCCCTTGGTCTCCGGGTACACAAAGTAAACAACGATGAATTCGATAGCGACCCAAGGAATAAAAATGAGGTAGAATTTCCACGCCATCTTCTGGAGACCAACTGGGACGGCGTAAGTGGAGAGTAGACTGAAGCAAGTTGAGAAGAGCTGGAAGCAAGCTTGGCCTCTCATGCGCAGGCTATAAGGGAGGATCTCGGAGAGATAAAGTCCCAAGTTACCGTTTAGACCGAGATTGTACGACGGAGAGAAGAGGTAGAGGAAGGCGACGACTGCTCCACCAGCGGCTTTATTCGAAGAGTCTTTTGCGAAGACGGCACTCCCCACAGTGATGGAGACGAGGCAGATGAATAGACAGACACCTGAGCCCAAGAACAAAGCTCGACGACCGACCTTTCCAGGAAGTGTTGCGAAGTACAGGGCAGAACCCCAGGACAACATCTGTTGCGTGGCATTGATGAGAGTTTGTTGGAAACTCGAGGTCAAGCCGACTGAGGTCAGAACCGGGGAGAGATAGTAGGAAATAAAGGCGTTCCCTGACATCTGACTAATGCAAGCGGTCCATAGGAGGATGAACAATCGCTTTCGGTTGCCTGCAGTGCGGGCGAATTCCATGTAGTTCCGTATCCAGTTCCCACGATCGATGCTCCTTTCATATGCGAGTGCGTCTTGGATTTCAGCATATTCGAATTGCACAAGCGGGTCGTTCTCGTCGCCCTCAGCGTGGTAATTTGCTAGGAATGCGAGTGCCTCTTGGCTTCGGTCCTTGGATATAAGCCATCGAGGACTCTCAGGGACGAAATATAAACCACACAATTGAATGACAGATGGGAGGCCCTGGAGAGCAGAGGGAATGCGCCAAGCAGCACTCCCATTGATACGGAAGGTCCCAAATGTTGCCCAACCTGCGACAATCGATCCCAGAGCATAGGATGTGAGGAAGAGCGCCGTGGCGGTAGATCTGTGTGAGGGATGGGCAATCTCAGTGATCAAAGGAGCCCCCGACGCGCCTAGGAAGACTGTGCCACAGCCAAGAATGCCTCTTGCAACCACAAACATAGGAAGATTGTCAGCTCCGCTCTGGAGTGCTGCGCCCAAGCAGCAGATGGCTGCACCTGTTGCGAGACCGACACGGCGGCCAAACCCGTCGCTAACGAAAGAGATGAATGGGATTGCACAGAGACCACCGATGGGGTATGCTGCATTGAACAGGCCCAAGGTTGCCCCTTTGGGCTCTCCAAAATAGCGCCGCCAGCTTTCAACGGATTGGAGGCCATTCATCATTGATCCGTCGAAGCTGCAGGTAGAAATTCAGTAAAAATTCGAGAAGAAGCTTCATAAAAGTCTTTTCATTGGAGCTTTTGTTTTAGAATGGACAAGCACTCACCCTTGGGTGAAGATGGACAACAGTGGAATGATCAGAAGGAGGTTCAGCGTGCGTAAGTTCTTGTGTCTCCACCAATGGGCCACGTCGATGCTGGGCTCCGGCATGGCCACGGCCACGGCGGTTGTTGTTTCACTGTGCATTTTTGCTTATCGGTTGTCTAGAGATAGACAATATCGTCGAGATTGGGACTCAGTTGACTTCTTCGATAGAATTTGTTTTCGACTTCAGGGTGAGTAATGTCTTTTTGAAGACGGAGAGAAGATAGAAGGATTATATAGAAATACATTGCATCAAAGAATCACCAAACTTCACTCGACATCTTTTCACCCGACGTGAATATTTATGGCGGAGATGAAGACTTGAAACAGTTGACTTTTTGAGGAGGCCTGGAGTTCTGGGGCATAGTGGCGTCAACTCAGAAACCTTGGGCAAAATGTGGATTATCAGGGATGGCATGACCAGTAACCAATGGGCGGCCAGCGTGATTTGACCGTGAGAGAGATGGAGCAGGAATGCCGCCGCATTTTTGGGTGTTAGCGGGACCGCGGAAATCCGGGTAGTTTTCGCTCACTTTCCTCGCTAGCGTCTTGACTACAACGTAAGCTGTGATCTAGCCGCATTCAACCAGCCTGGCTCGGGTCAAGAGAAGGCGAACTTCGTCTTCCGGACTTACGCGGTATTGACTTAGTCAGTGTTCGCCAACCTGAGATGCTACCGGACGCCATAGCATCCTCCGTCATGCACTCGTCCAAGAGACAACGACGCGGTTTTCCGCAAGGACAGAAAAACTTCAACGCAGTCGCAGTCGGCTTCCTCTTGTCGTCTGGAACTGGGTACCTGCCCTTCACATCCTTCCACCAATGAATTAATTCAGACAAGTAACCCTGGTGGAGAAACTTGAAGTATGGAACGGAATCCTTGGTACAGTTATTTAGCTTTCAAGATTCAAACAACTTCTCTCACCTTTGATCTCTAAATTTCTCTGTACGATTATCATCTAATTGCTGCTGTCACATGAAGAGCGTATAGAACACAATGGAAGAGACGAATTCACTCCCAACTCCACCTTCACCCATCGAGCCTTTCGACGTAGAAGACGCTTTGAAGAAGCTTACCACCAAAGAAAAAATTTCTCTTCTCTCTGGTATCCCGCACAATATTTCCAACAGACCATTCCTGATCATCTCATCTATCCTGGTATTTGCTAACCTGAGCAGGTATTGACCACTGGCACACACAGGGAATCCCCAGACTTCGCATTCCATCTATACGAGTTTCAGACGGCCCAAATGGCGTGCGAGGCACCCGGTTCTTCAACGGTGCGAAAGCAGCTTGCTTCCCTTGCGGCACAGCTCTTGCGGCCACTTGGGACAGTGAACTTCTGCAGAAGGCGGGAGCACTGATGGGCGAGGAGACGAAAGCGAAAGGGGCGCATGTCCTACTTGGCCCGACAGTTAATATGCAACGAAGTCCGCTCGGGGGCCGGGGATTCGAGTCCTTCTCCGAGGATCCTGTTCTATCTGGGATTTGTGCCTCGTCTATCATCAATGGAATACAAGAGACAGGAGTCGTAGCAACAATAAAGCACTTTGTTGCCAATGACCAGGAACATGAGAGGATGGCTGTGGACTCGATAGTTACGGAAAGAGCTTTGCGGGAAATCTACCTCCTTCCTTTTCAGATTGCTGTCAGAAACTCGAGACCGGGTTGCCTTATGACGGCATATAACAAAGTCAATGGACTCCACGTTAGCGAAAACTCAAAATTCATTCAGAATATCCTTAGAGAGGAATGGGGCTGGGAGGGACTTGTCATAAGCGATTGGTAAGTCATTGTTCCTTTTGATAACAACTTTATGAGATTACTGACTCTCCTAGGTATGGCACATACTCGACGAGCGAAGCAGTCAATGCTGGTCTTGATCTAGAAATGCCTGGGCCAACTCGATGGCGAGGTCAAATTCTCGCCCATGCTCTCTTGTCGAAGAAAGTCACACAACATACTCTGGATAACCGTGTACGTGAAATCTTGAAGCTCTCAATTCGAGTGTGCAAGACTGGCGTTCCGGAGCATGCCCCTGAAGGATCTCAGGATACCCCCGAGGCTGCCGAGCTCTTGCTCAAGATCGCTTCAGAATCGGTGGTGCTTCTCAAGAACGAAAGAAATGCACTCCCGTTCTGTAAGGACAAGACGGTGAGCTGACCTCCTGCCAATATTTTTTGTTGGATGTTTAAAAACACCTTCTAATCTCACGTCAGGTGGCTGTCATCGGGCCCAATGCGAAGATGGCAGCTTACTGTGGCGGAGGCTCCGCAACACTCTCTCCATACTATGCCATAACACCATTTGAAGGCATTTCGTCCAAAGTCGATGATGTACAATATTCCATTGGATGCCAGGCCCACAAATTACTTCCACTGCTTGGCCCCCACATGAAGACCCCAGATGGCGAGACGGGTGTAATATTCAAAGCCTTCACTTCTCCACCCACAATTCCAGACAGACACCCCTTCGACACCATCCACCTCGTTGACACTTACATGTATCTATCCGACTATTCCCACCCTGCACTTACCGAGGATCTCTGGTGGGCTGAGGTAGAAGCCTTCTTTACTCCTGAAACGTCCGGTGACTTTCAATTCGGGCTCACTGTCTATGGAACCTGAAAGCTCTTCCTCGACGACGAACTGCTGGTCGACAACGAGACGAAGCAGCGCAGTGGTGGAAGTTTCTTTAATGTTGGCACTGTTGAAGAGACAGGGACGAAGTACCTTAGGGCAGGGAGAACATACAAGCTCAAGGTCGATTTCGCCAGCGGTGTGACATCGAAACTTGCCGACGCCGATGGCGTTGTGTCATTTGGAGGAGGTGGGCTCCGAATCGGCGGCGCTCGGTTCATCAACGCGCAGGAAGAAATTGAGAAAGCTGTTCTGCTCGCAAAGACAGTTGATCAGGTAGTACTCTGTGTTGGATTGAACTCCGACTGGGAACAAGAAGGCCACGACAGGCCTCACATGGACCTGCCCGGTCTTACGGATGATTTGATTGCAGGTGTGGCCGCGGCAAACGAGAACATTGTGGTGGTGGTTCAGTCCGGAACTCCCGTTTCCATGCCATGGGAGAATTCCGTCGCTGCCGTCGTTCAAGCCTGGTATGGCGGCAACGAGACTGGGAATGCGATTGCCGACATCCTCTTCGGAGACGTGAACCCCTCTGGGAAACTCCCCCTGTCATTCCCAGTCCAGGTCGAGGACAACCCTGCGTTTTTGAATTATCAATCAGAAAGGGGACGTGTGCTATATGGCGAGGATATATATATAGGATATCGGTTTTATGAGATGACAAAAAGAGCGACGAGGTGGCCGTTTGGATGGGGACTTTCTTATACTTCGTTCAAGATGTCTGAATTGCGTGTCACCTTTGACACCGACGACGCTTCGAACACCCTTACAATCATCGTTAGTGTGGAGAATATTGGTCCCATGGATGGAGCGGAGGTTGTGCAGGTATACATCTCGCCCCGCTCGCCTTCGATCAAACGACCCACGAAAGAATTGAAGGGGTTCGTAAAGACTTTTATCAAAAAAGGGTCAAAAGATACAGTGAAAGTGGTCATAGAGAGGAAATACGTTACAAGCTTCTGGGATGAAGCAATGGGGAAGTGGATCGAAGAGAGCGGGACCTACGATATCATGGTCGGAAATTCCACCATTGAAGGAGAGTTTCGAGGTAGAGAAGA
Source organism: Gamarada debralockiae (assembly GCA_002803225.1). NCBI lineage: Eukaryota > Fungi > Ascomycota > Leotiomycetes > Helotiales > Hyphodiscaceae > Gamarada > Gamarada debralockiae. The sequence goes on along the minus strand of NXFV01000710.1, from coordinate 59,837 downwards.
CAACATGGTGGTCTGGCCTATAAATTTCATAGCTATAAAAGTGACCCGATATCTTTCACTGGTTCCTCCAATATATTCAGTCGGTCCCCAGTATCTTTCGCTCAGTCCTTCCAATGTCTGAGCATTTTAATCACCTTCCTAACTCCAGTCTCCCAACCTTCAGGTAAGAAACTTAATCTCTTCGAGCGAGCAGCCCCAACTAGCACTAACGCACTCCGTGTGCAATTTCGGAGCATCAGCCATCTCCCGTGATGCCGATGCTTGGAGCCGGTCGCATTCTCCTCGATTCGTCGAACACACAGCCCGAATCTTTTTGTGCGACGATTTGATCCTAGATCATTGCTTAACCAGCCATACATTGCCTCGACGACAAAGGGCCAGTACGTCATCTCGTAGCAATCGATAAGATGTCCATTTAGCACGAATCGTAGCCGTGAAATGCTCATCGCTTATATCATCTGCCGGGGCATCTAGTTTCAGTGGTGGGGGGAGAGCATCTAACCACCCATTTGCTTGATCCTCGAATTCTAGAATCGTGTCAGCTATGCGGGAGGAAGAGAGTTTAGTCCATTCGGTTTGGTCTACGTATTTCAGGATGCGGTTTCCGAGGCGCACAAGAGCGATTTCAGCGAGGCAGAAATAGCAGACTACTTCGCTTCGGCATAGAGACCTTTGGGCGCGGATGGGAAATAGGTAGGGTAGTTGAGGCCCAGGTGCTGGTTTTGGCGATGTTGAGTAATAGTCAGCCGAGTAAAGGAAGGAAACAAGAGTATTAAAGGGCTCCGCGGAATCCCGGGTGCATATCCAATATAGCCTAGTGGCGAGTCATTGAGTGCGGGGTCGTTGTTCCACCACCGCACCATAATCGCTAGGGAGAGGGAGTTCGTAGCCGTAGCTCGCGGAATGCCCCCCGAAGCTGGGCTTGATACAGTGCATGGGATAGAGTGAAAACGCGGAGACTGCTATCGTAGTGTTGACACTTGTCGGCGAAAATATATGCGGCCAAAAAGGCTTCCATCGCAAGTGACTGGGGATGACCATCCTTTTTTGTCTCATCTAAAGGTCATTTCTTAGGAGGGAAAGTTGTCTCCTAGACGACGGAATTATCACTGTATATCTGAGAATAATAATTGCTATGGATTCCTTGTCTGACAGTTCAAACTGGATCTGGCATCCTGAATGGATCGACCGGAGTGAAGGTTCAGCTGGAGCATTCGTACATTTCCGCAAGCAATTTCATATCAAACAGATTCCCACGAAACCTGTTCGGATCCAAATCACCGCGGACACAAGGTACAAGCTCTGCGTCAACTCCAACTTTGTCTTCACTGGTCCTGTCAAAGGAGATGAGCATCTCTGGTTCTACGATGAGGTTGATATTCAGCAATACCTTCGAACGGGCATAAATCAAATCAGCATTCGAGTGCTGCGATTCTATCACGCTACTCTTCATGCGACTAGTTTCCCAAGACTGCCATGTGCGGGGCTCCTTGCGAGAAATCCCAATGAAGGAGATGGCGCAGGCTTGGGCCTTCAGAGTAACCACACCTGGGAATCTGCTATGGACTGGTCAACTCTGCTACCGACTGATTTGAAAGAGGACGACTTCTTACACATATACGAAGATGTCAACAGGGCACTAGAGACTCCTCTCAACTGGGTGCCTGCCAAATGTCTAGAGTTTCCTACAACTCACGGGCTTTCGCCGCCATGGAAACTTTCTCCGAGGCTCATACCACCACCTCGATACGAGCCAGCGTCGTTCAAAGCAATACACAATATTCAAAGTACGGAGTCTCGGGGAAATTGGGAGAAGGTCTTACTGCAGCCTAATGGACTGAAGTCCTTGACAAATATTCGCCTTCCTGCAGGAACTTCACATCATGTCGAGCTCGAGGTCGAATATCACATGACTTCTCTGCTCTATTTTCGATTCCAGTGGCCTAAACAAGCCGGAAGCACCTTGCGAATAACATACTCTGAGTGTTATGAAGATACACCGGAACAAATACCTTATTTAAGGAGGAAAGGAGATCGTTGTGACACTTCAAAACGTCTCATTGGGCCGGAAGACAACTACTCGTTTGGTGGAGTGGGTAGCAAAGAAGTCACTGCCAGTCTAAAATATTATGAAAACATTGAAGAGGAGATCTTTGCGCCCTTTCACTTCCGGACTTTCAGATTCATTGCCTTGGACATGGTTGTAAGAGATTCGGACTTGGTCATGACAGGCATTGATATAACCCGGACGAATTACCCGTTGGATATTCTAGCGGAGTTCAATATCCCAGGTGCAGAAGATGCCATGATGTACCCAAAGCTATGGACCACAAGTATCAGAACAGTTTCAAATTGCATGCATGATTGCTACGAAGATTGTCCTTTCTATGAACAATTCCAATACGCCATGGATACACGAAGCTCCATCCTCTTCACTTACCATATTTCGGGGGACGACCGTCTCGCTCGTCAAGCCATCATCCAACTCCATAACTCCTATAAGCCAGGACTAGGACTCACGGCCAGTCGTGCTCCCTCACATCAACCTCAAATTATCCCACACTTCTCATTGTTCTGGATCTGTATGATTGTTGATCACTTCGAGTATTTCAATGATGTTGATTTTGCTCACCTATTCCTCCCAGAGGTCGACGGGGTGTTCGAAGCATTCCGTAGACGAATTGACCCTGACTTTGGACTTATTCGAAGTCTCAATTCTCCTTCGCAGTGGGATTTCGTCGATTGGACGGAGCAATGGAAACCTATGGGAATTCCTCCAGCCGCAAAACGTACCGGCTTCTCGACATACACCAACATGCTCTATGCCTATGTCCTAAAACTTGCAGCGAAGGTTTTGGTGGGAGTAAAAAGACCGGCACTCGCTGATGAATATAATTCACGCGCGGAAGCAGTAGTCATAGCACTACGAGCCCACTGCTTCGACGGACAGTTCTTCACGGATGGCTTAGCCTTTACGGCTGATCTACACCAGGACTACAGTCAACACTGTCAGGTATGGGCGGTACTCTGTGGGACAGCGACAGGCGCTACAGCTCGAGAGATGTTGGCCAAATGTCTCTCATCACCTAAATCTCTGCCAAAATCAACGACGGAAACAGTTATCCAAGAACATCTACACTTCACTCCAACCTCAACAGCAATGTCATTTTATACTCTCCGAGCCCTCTCCCTAGTCGGCGAAAATCTTTATAATGACCGTTTCCACGCTTTCTGGGAACCATGGCGACACCAATTATCACAGAACCTAACAACATGGGTCGAAGACAGTGTCTCTTTGCGCTCAGATTGTCATGCTTGGGGCTGTTTACCGATCTACGAATTCCTAAAAGAAGTCTGCGGCGTCAAATTTGAAACTCCCAGGAGAGATGCACTGAGATTCGAACCGAGGGTGAGCTTGTTTCCAGAGTTAGATGCAAAGGTTCCGTTTCAAAGTAGTGAGGGATTGGGTGTTGCCCACGTTGTGTGGAAACATGAGGTAACTGGAGTCAGATTGTCGATAGTACCAAAATCTCTGGAGGGGAATGCGGTGAAGGTTCCGATCCTGGTTGTTCCTCCAGATGGTTATGTGCAGGTTGCATCGGGCTCAGATGAGAGTTCATTTTTCTTCCAGCTAGAGAAGTGAAAAGTAAGATTACCTGACCTCCATATCTTGAAAGAAGCCTATATTAAGATGGCGCTAAAGGCAAAACCCGTAAATCATATTTTATACCTATACAATTGATCCTCTGGATCTTCTTCAATATCCCCTTCACTCTCAGCCTCGTTCGAATCAGCCTTGCCCTTTGTTTTTACCCTTTTCCCAGCCTGCCTTTTCGTGGCTTTTTCAGCCTCTACCACTGCATCACGTAATTCTTGCGTAGAAACATGGAAGTGACCTTTCAAATCTACCCTATTTCCATTCATACGGGTCGTACACTTCTTTATAATCGATTGTAGATTGTTTCCATCGTGTTGGTGGACAATATTTCGTGCTAGAGGTTGCTCTGTCCCGGTAATTAATTTTCGAATATACTATGGACTGGTGTGGTAATTGTCGTACGATCATCAACTGTTGAATTAAGAAGCTCGTTTGCTTCTCGTAGAATCGTTGTATCTGGTGGTGAAATATTGACAAAAAGACTTGATTGAAAATATCGAGTTCTAACTATGCATTCTCCAAGAAAGCATGGCCTGGTTCGAGAAGCTGCATAACAGATACCTCGTTCACGCAGAAGTCTTCAACTTCCGCGGGACGTGGATTATAATGCCAATTCTTTTTGATGAGAACTTCATCCTCAGGAGGAAGAGAGGGCGCCTTAGCCCCCACGGGCGCGGGACTCGTCGAACCGGAATAAGAGTGAACTGCATAGATGGATTTCATCAGCCAAAGGCGGAGATATTCGTTCCCGTAGCAGCTCTTCTGCTTTCAAGGACTGTAGGTCCAATTAAGATAATATTGGAGGGTGGCAACACGACCCGATCACGTGATGACATCCGCTAAGGGTATAAGGCCAGCTTTGTAGATAGATTCTTAATACGGTTTTTTCCTAAACCCAGCTACTTTTAATTCAAAATTACAAAATCCAGCCACTTTTAATCAAAATTACCAAATCCAGCCACTTTTACTTATAACCTCTACAATAATCTATAATATTAATACTTGTCTTCTTATGATCTTTATATGTCTAGAGAAGTCTCTTTGTCCAAGTATATTGTTAGTTCAACTAGTATATATAGATAGGTTTTATGAAGGTAGAGGCATTCGCGTAGGGGAAAAGTAGGCCAAATGGCCCACCGAATAAAGAATTTTTCTCCTGGATTTATGCTTTCTCTTCAATCGCTCAAATCCAGCGAATATAAGAGGTTTTTCGAGTCTTTTAGCACCTCTCCCTATATATATATACATTTAGTCTAGTTATCTAGGTGTTAGCTGCTGGGAGGGTCGTGCATTGCTACTAAGGCCGGGCACCAGCCCCTCCTGAAACTCTATATTTAAAGTAGGAATCTATCGACAACTAAGTCCAATACAAATAAGTAGGAGATCCTAATTATTTTTAAAGATCTAGAAAGTTCTTGTACTAGTTATTCTAATTCTATTATTTCATCTAATTTGGAGTTATAAGTAAAAGTGGCTGGATTTGGTAATTTTGAATTAAAAGTAGCTGGGTGTAGTAAAAAACCGTAAATAAAATTATAATAATTCACGTTGCTGAAGGAGACCAAAAGGAAGATTGACTAACGTGAACTTGGCGAAAGAGCCGACGGGAAGAAGCATGAAAAGACCCGCTCAAGCACTATGAGAAGCAACTTTCTAAGATGCTTGATGCAGCTCTTTATTGGGCAATAGAACCTTTGGAGACTTTCTTTTTCGTTATTAGGAAGACGGGCATATTATCAATCTTGCGTGCTACGCGTACTCGAATGAGAGAACTCCGGATCTGAACAGTCGCATGGACAGGCCGAGAGAGTTGTTTGTACTTCAGTTAATCTTTATATTACTAGTTTCTTAATTCATATAAATATATTCAGGCTTTTTAATAACATATTTATTACTATAGTGCACAGACGCTAAAGTGTTCCTAATGCGTTTCTACAGCAATACTTGCTAACATGTCTTGAAGATGGGAGTTAAACAAGGAAATATGTAATATTAAAAAGACGAGTGAAAGGTATGCATTTAACCCTTGCCATGATATATAGGAGACGCCCACATACTAGCTCCTCTCTCTGCCCTTCATTAATTCGCCACGATAAAGCAAGCTCCCCCCTTTGGCTTGATAAGAAAGAAATTCTCAAACTCCAAGCCCTGAACCGCCATGGTAGGCGCTAGTTTCGCACCTCTAAACTGGCGGAAGAACAGTGTGGTGGCTATACGGATTTCCATCATCGCCAGATGAAGGCCAATACAGATGCGAGAGCCGGCTCCGAAGGGTGCCCAAATAGCTTTTCCAGCATCAGGTGCGGGATTAGCGAGCCAGCGTTCAGGGTCAAAACTATTGGGTTGAAGGGATTAGCAAAGCAGTGCAATGATAAAACTGAGTGGGACGCAGAGATGGCTTGGGCAAGGGTAGCTTACGTTTCTGCATCTGGCCACAACTTTTCATCTCGGTGTAAAGTCCAACTCTGTGTACTGACGATGGCACCTTCTGGGATGGAGTAAGCGCCAACATTTAGGCCGCCAGCGGGCACAACGCGCGGTAAGCTTCCTGGAACTGCTCCGTATAGCCGCAATGTTTCTTTGATTACTGCATTGAGCAGCGGGAGCTCTTCTAAGTCTGCCTCACGATACCCATCATTTAACGCACCAACTTCTGCTTCAAGCGCAAATTGGATGCGAGGATGAAGTAGCACAGCCCAGATCAAGTATGTCATCGTGAAGGCGGTCGTGTCTGTGCCAGCGATAATTAGGTTACTGGCTTCGGTGGCGAGATCTAGTTCTGTGAGCAAATACGATGAAGCGTCCTTTGAGCCAGGTTCATTGTTAGATTCTAGTTGAGTAAAGATACTGGCACTGTTACTTCCAGGGGCCCTGCTTTTTGCCACAGCATGTCGTCCATAATCAAGAATGTAATCCTTGGCGCGGAATAGGGTGTAGGGTAGCAGGCTGCCGATGAGGCCCACCAGGGGTAATTCGACGTTAATGCCGCCTCCTTTTGCCACAGACTGGAGGGTGTCAATGTACTGGTTTTTCTAGAGACTCTTAGCTTCTGGCCAGCCCAGGAAAAGGAGCCGATAGGGAAACCCTACTCTGCCATTCTCCAGCGTCCGAAACGACTCTCCAAACATTAGATTCGCGTTCACATCCGTTGCCAGAAAGAACAGCCACTTCAACACATCAGCTTGACCTTCAGCCATCTCGTCTTTGAGTTTCTGCATTGCTAGTTTGGCCTTGCTCCATACCATGTCCTCCCATCTCGTTCTTATTTCACTTTTTGAAAGTGCGCGTGCGAAAAGTCTCCGCCGGGTAGCATGCTGCTTAGGGTCCGACATGTCAAAGATGCCGGGCACGGGCTGATTCACAAAGCGTGCATAAAAGTCGCTTTTAAGGAAGCCAGAGCCAGCGCGGTGGATTGTGCGGAAAGCATCGGGGTCAGATATACTGATTTCTGTTGGCGAGATGCGCACTACAGAGCCGTATGCCTTGTGTAGGGCATGGATATGATAGATGCGTTGGCCTGTGACCACAGCGAATTTGAGAGAAAGGTTTGTGTAGCGGGTGTAGTATGGGCCTGGGATCTTGCGGAGAGGAGACGTGTAGGCAACGTAAACCTTCTGCTAATAGCATTAGAAATTCAATCAATTATAAAGAAAGAAAGATAGAATAACCGGAATAAGCCATACTAAAATGGCACAAACAAATAACAGGCCAGGAAGATGAACCTGAGGCTCTATGAACGAAGTGTGAAGCGCCATATCGACATTCAGCGTCACTGGACTGATATACAGTCGGAGATAAACCAAAAAGATGAAAGTTCAAGGTCAAAGAGATAAGGTTAAGTTGCTCAGGGGGGGTTTGTGTAAGTTTAAATACTTGGCTCATTTGTAGGCGCTCCCCTGAATCGACATGAATGGTCGTTCATCCTAGAATAGCCTTGACGAGGGCCATCAAATCATTTTTTAAACGGCCAAGCTTGACAGGGCATCACAAACGAGTTCCCATTTCTTTGTTAGAGTCCGCTTCGGACGATTCTTAAGTGCCGAAGTGCAATTCGGAGCTCGTCGGCCTTGAGAGAGAGCGACGACTTCTTCTCCTCGACCTTACACCCCAGATCACTATGCATGTTATCTGCAGCGGTGATGTACTATACCACCCTAAACGTTTGTAACTGTGGATCCTTTGGCAGGGTTAATGCTATATGGCAAAACATTTATGCCAAAGGGGCCCACAATTACAAACATTTAGGGTGGGATAGTATGAAACGAGACGCGTGGAGTATTGATTTTCGGTCCCTTTTACCCATTTAGCTACACTTACTGCTACGTATGCGCAGTACCCCACATTACGGGACCGATGCAGGACATTTCACACGAAATAGAGCTTGTTCCCCCATCCAAATTCATCGGTGCTGCCCACCGGTTGTTTTTATTTGCGACCCCCATCAGGAGACAATTCTAATCTTCAACTACTTGGCTAGAAATCTCTCTATTGGAAAACCTATTCATCTGGAGAATCATAATATGTCTACCAAAAATATATATATCTATTAGATTCCAAGCCCAAAACTAAGACATAAACGCAATCACTGCGAAGGTCGCTAGAGCTGGCAAGCTGATATCAACGTTACACAAGCAGACTAACGACATCGCCAAAGCTAGAGTCAGCCGCACAGAATGTATAGGATCAAGGGTTCAGTACAGTAGAAATCGAAATCGGCTTCACACCTGAACCCTCACTGATTTTATTGTTGACCCACCTTTTCCCTGAGTCCTGATTCTGCACCTCCAAAGCTACTTTTTAATTCTTCGTCCCAGAAGAGGTCCGGAGAAATGTAATTCCATCTTCGCACATCTGATTTTGGGTGGCAGATTGTGTTTTCGTATCAGTTGTGCACCTTTGACCCTGAGGCTTTATGCAAGATGTTCTCCCCATCGAGGCCTTTACCACGAGAGTGAGTGAATGGCATTCATTATCAGCGAATGAGCCTCTTGGTCATATTAAATCATATATAACTCCCTGCTGAATACTATATCCTACCATTGCCGGACCCCAAAGGTCGAGAACACCAACGCAACCCCAAAGTATCTCAAGTACTTAGTGCATAGCGAAGGTCAACGGATATAGTCACGGTATAGGACAAAAGTAGTAGTAAGGGCTTGATCTCGTTGACTGCAAAATTTTCGCAGTGAGCATTGGCTCAATTTGACGAAACTATTCAACTAGGTAGAACTCAGGGCCTTGAACTACAACGACATCCGTTTCGGAAGAAGGATTTCGCTTGGACTCATGGAATCTGACAATGAGTGGAAATGAAGGACTTGTGATAATTACGTAATCTCAGTGAGTAGACGTTCTATCTCGTCCTCAGGGAAGGATCGGGTTTTCGTATCGATGGCCGGGTTCTCAATTGTGCCACCAACCATGAGTCCCACGATTTCTGTGTCATTGTAATCCGAGCCATTCTTCAGTCGTTCATACATTTCTTTTGGGGTCTCGACTCTCGATAAGAGATTTGTCCGGCAGTGAGTCGGCCATCTTCTTTCCAGCTGGGCTCTTGCTTCCAGTTGAGGCGTTGCCAATTTTGACAGAAGCAGTTTGGGGAACGGTAGACGATGCCGGTTGTGCCTTCTTCGATTTCTTGCTGTTCCTCTTCTTCGAGGGCTTGGAGTCCTTGGGAGTGTAGGACTTTGATCTTCAGCCACGGCACCCAATTCCTGCCGCTGGTTGACTCTGGGGGGCAGCACTGACCCGTCTATAGCGTCCTCTTTGAATTCCTCCTCTGCGACGTCCGAGGTTCTACCATCCAAAGGAAGTACTGGATAAGATCTATGCAGGTGAGTCAGTGACTCTCGTCGTTAGTCTCGAATGACATACCAACGAAAATACTGCGATTGTCCTCGAAAACGTCCCCGATGGGATTGTGAAATATTCCGAGTTAGCGTTTGCCCATCAAAGGAATGGAAGAGAGCCGAGCCGAATTCCATAATTTCTAAAACCCGCCTGCACTCCCAGGAATTTCCATAGCTGGGAATAAAACTCTTACAGTCCGCCCAACGAGGAACTGAATGACTACGAGAAATATACTCCCAATCCACATCGCTGTCGTCATCACCCTGCTGCGCGAGCCTCTCGTTGTACGCCTTTTCCAGGTACTCAACTTGTTTCTTTCGGTCTTCCTTAGACCTCAGTCGTTTCATCCGCTGTTGGAACTCCTTCCAATTGCGTTTGAACAGAGCTGCTTCCTGCTTGACCTTCTTCTGCTCCTTGTCTCGATTGGCATCCTCTTCGTCCTGGCACTGACGAACCCACTTGAACCATTTCTGATGCTTATACAGAACTTCAGCAGTTCGTTCGTTCAATCCGTTCTAGTGCTCGAACGATAGTTCCCCTTTGACTCTGCAAGATTTCAAGGAACTTTTCATGGACCATAGTCGTAATTCATAGAAAAGAGCCTGCTATGGTGGAGTTTTGGTGCCTTGATAACTCGCTCCAGTAATTGGAAGTTGAGTAATAGATGGTCATGGATCTCACGACAGACCCTTTCTGAGTTGACATCAGAAAAATCATTGTGCGAGAGAGCTCTAGCGTATCCGCAAGGTGTTTAGGAGGGGATTCTGTGAGGCAGTCAAGGTGTGCGTTTCTTTTTGTACCCACCGTAGAGGCCTTAAAGTGTCAATTGGATACCGTATGAGTGACTGGGAGGCCAACTACCTTGACACTGGTTTGAATGGAAAGAGCAGAAAAGACCATTCATAGAGGTTGCTATCTCCTCACACCGCTTCTCATCAGAGACGTTCAGTGCAGTGCACGATGCGGTTGAGGCCATTTCAACTAGGAATTATCCAAAAGCCAATTGTACCAAACGAACTATCCAAAATTGACTCAGGATGCTCAATATTAAGGCAAGTTTGGAGACAGTTGGCACAAATTGGCAAAGTAAGTGAAACACGCCTCTGCCGAAAGATTTCACGCTAAACGCGAGATCCCTGACCACGCGTGTCAACGCGTCTCCCTCGACTCCTTTCTCAATGATTTGTTCAAAAACGCACCCAGAGTCGATTTCAAAATCCGAGAACACTCACAGACCCACGCCTCCCAGAACAGCCATGGCGAACGGAAACCTTCGAGGCAGGCTGGCCAAAGTCCCCGAAACTTCCAAAGGCAAGCCGACTACTGTCCCGAAAGCTACTGCCACCCGGCCCACCAAACGCAAACGCTCTACAGAAGATGATGTTGAGTCCGAGCACGAAGCAACACCCACAAACAAGAAAAAAAAATCCACTCCTAACCCCAAGAAACCCTCAAAATCCAAATCAAGCTCCAAAAATGCCTCGACTTCAGACTCCAAGAAAGCTTCGAAAGCCTACGCAACTTCCATGGCAAACATCGACAAGAAAGCCACTGCACTGGACAAGAAAGTCCGTTCTGCTGGCCCGAACTCCAGAGCTACCAACTCAGATACCTATGCTAAGGCTATGGTGAAATTCATCAAGGATGTAGAGAGCTTGGCAAAGGATGACGTCGGATTGGCATATAATTTGATGATGGAAATGGGAGCAAGATCGAGGGGTGATTTCTATCTTTCTATCAAGATGTGTGGGTTTGGTGAGAGCGAGGAGCATTATCAGGAGATGGATAAGGTGATGGTTGAGCTCATCGGGCAGCGGAAGGGATTTGGATTGGGTGACGTGGATGAGGGGAATTATGAAGTTAGGAAGAGATGGGAGGAGCAGGATGCGGAAGATGTGGTGGGGCCATATAAAACTGGACGGCCAAATAAGCAGCAGCGAGGACAGTTGGAGAGACATCGGATGAAATGGAATGAAGAGAGAGCTGAGGAATTGAGGGTTAGGAGGGAGAAGAGTAAGGATTGGATTGGGACGAGTTTGAGGGAGTTGGACGAGGATGCGGAGTACATTGGGCGATATGGATTGGAGGGTTACTTTCTTAGGAGTAGAGAGATGTTGAAGGAGTTGAAGGGTGCTAGGACTGCTGAAACTGAGGCCTAGAATTGCGGGAGATTGCGCTGCAATTTATATTTGTAAGTTAGAGCTGTAGACCACGTACTGTAATGCATTGTAAATGTACAGTACTTAAGCGCATGCCTTGGCCTCACGAGTAAAGTCGAGGATATCAAGAAAAGACACGCACCCTCATCAATTGCTGAAATTGCTCAAACGATTGATAGTTCTCAAATGGGCTTCCATTTTACGATGTAAATCTCGGTCTCTAGTGCTTCGATACACGTTTTAATATGAACCAGGCTGACCCTCAGTGACACCTAAACTCCAACAAATGGTATTGAGCCCAAGTTACTCTCTATCCGCACGCCACAAACCGTATGGGCCAGTGCAGTTCTTCCACATCTTGATGGTTCCGTCCTCGCTTCCAGTAGCATAGAGCTTGCCATCAGGTGAGAAGCTGATGCTCCAGATCGGGCCATGGTGACCTTTGTGCACATCTGCATACGTTAGTATGGTTCGCGATTCATTGGGAGTCAGGGAACAAACCAATCTCCTTGCCCGAATCGTAATCATAGACCTTCGCCCAGGTATCCTTCATCCCGCCAGTAATGTACTTCCGCTGTCCAGGGTGCAAAGCAACACTAGCAACATCGTAAGGCATAACCACCGTTTTGAGAAGATTGCGAGCATTTCCACCACCGTAGAAGTAGATCGTCTTTCCCGCTGCAATAGTCAGGACTGGAAATCCACCTCCAATATCGTCTTCTTCGGCCTTCACATTGGTGAACTCGCAGGATCCGATTTCACCTTCCACTGCCTGCTCCTGCACGACTGAACGTGTAGTCAAATCCCACCACCGTATCATTTTATCGTCCGCTGCGGTTACTAGTATGTTAGGATCCAGAGTCCAGACGATCGATTTGATGGTACCCTTATGCACACCCGGACCGATTTCGAAGCCCTTGTCAGCCGAAATAGTGCTCGTATCCGAATCGCTCCCCATAGTTGAACCATTGGTAGATGGTGCAGATATAGGTGAGATTCGAGATAGGTCAAATATCCGCAACTTCTTCTCCATGCCGCCGGTTGCAATGAGAGTACTGTTGCCCGGTGGGAATGCGACAGCTCGGACAATGTGATTGTGTTGGAGGGTCCATATTTCGGCGCCGGTATGGGTATCCCAGATTATCCTGTAATCCGTGCATTAGCATATTGTTCATTCAATCAGCTTGAGCGATTTGATTCGATCGTTCAAAACATTTGAGCGATTGAAGTCCGGTCATTCATTCCGTTCGAACAATCAAAATCCAGGATACTGACAAAAGATCCCATCTCTTGAAACCATCATGCCTCTTCAATCATTCAAACAAATTGAGCGATTCATATGCCAGTTTCTGAGGACTTGAATGACTTACGCAGTGAAATCTGCGGATGCAGTAGCTGCCGTATCAGCATCAGCAGAGAGTCGAGCTTGGTAGACTGCGCCTTTGTGCTTAATGAAAGTTCCGATCCTATCAACTATCAGCCTCTGTTATAGCTGCGCCCTCCCTCGATTCCATACCAGTCGCCGGTAATTCCATCCCTGAGCATGGGATTGTTATCTGCGGTTGGATTAGCAAGGCATCAGGCATCACCAGGCTGTCGCCGTACCTTTGCAAGCAGAGATCAAGTAGTATTGGCCATCAGCAGTAACATCGGAAAAGTTGAGATGCGTAACAGGTCGTGAATGGCCGTGACACGTTAAAGGGACGTAGTGCTTTGAAACCTCGGAAACAACCATGATTGCGGTGTCCAAAGGCGAATCCTAGAGGATATGAGGCGGTAGATTCCCAAATTTCGAGTCGCTGTATCGAAGTGAAAGATTGAGTTGGAGCTCAAAGAGTGACGTCTAGGCTACCACAAAAAGAGGGGAGAACTCGTTCGAGTCTTGTGTTCAGGAACAGAAAATTTAAGTGTCATTCAAGATAAGAAGATTCGTAAAACGGTCGTAAAAGTCGTTAGGGGTTCGTTAGGATCGTGATCGCAAAGCCTCGCGGAACAAGATGCAAAGAGTTGCCTTGAATGGTATTTCTACAGTTCAAGGACTCTTTGAAGATCAATCAAGAGGGAAGGGTCAACAAACTTGCCGCCTAGAGAAATCTATCATGAGATTAGCGAAGAGGCTAAAATTGCTTAGCTTCTACGGTCGGCGGTTGGTGGGCTTTCAGTCAGAATGCTCTTGAATATCAATCACTCAAGCGGAGAGAAATATTTATGATATTAACGTATATACAGCAACTGAAATATCTAAGAGTGCTGAAAATCTAAGAACTCGATATCTAAGGTTATTCGGATGTTTGGGTCCAGGTCTCGAACAGTGAGATTATATGCGGCTTCCCTTACTCTGGAACAGAAGGTAATTCGAATTCTAATGGCTCAAACACGGAGAGCAGTTCACGGCTAGTCGCTGTGATATATGAAATGGCAAGTGACCTTTGGCAGAGTGCAGGATTCCGGTCCAATCGCTCAAGCAGAAATGATATTTTAAGATTTGACTGCTCAAATAGGCTGAACGATTGATATTCAATTACTTAAATGGCTACAATGATTTATGGCTCATTCTCTTAAATAGAAAGGGTGGATTTTGTGTTGTTGATTGCTCTAGAGAAGGGGACTCAATCGATGCAAATTCGGGATCACATCACTCATCAAGAGGGCGATGTGATTGCCCCGAGAGATCCACATATACGGAGATTAGAAGCAGGTTGCGAATAACCTAGCACAAGGAGAGATGGTTGTTTTAATAACCACTCAAAAAGAGAAAGCAGTTGAGATCCAGGATTTAGGAGGCAGAATTCATTCAAATAAACTGCCGTAGTCACATCTCTTTCTTAGCGTGCTCGGGTCGTTCCTTCTTTTCTCCGCGATAACAGCGATAAACAGAAGGCGGGCGCGGCTGTAACTTCTTGTTTAGAAAGCAATCGTTCATTCGCAGAAACACATCGACAAACATAGAATGACTGCAACAACAACCACCCGGTGATAATTCTGATTTGAATCGTTCAAGCACACTCAAACCATTGAAAACACAAAGGGCAAACACTCCAAGGTAATCAGTCATAATGGAGTACAAACTGTCCGCCTCACTTTCGGGCCATGAGGATGATGTGAGCTCCCTCCCTCCTTCTCCATACTATATATCAGAGCTACCACCGAATCTCTGTACTGATATGAACAATTCAGGTTCGCGGCGTGTGCTTCCCTACCTCCAAAGCAGTTATTTCAGCTTCGCGCGACGGCACAGTCCGATTATGGAATCTCCTCTCTGACAACCCACCGGTTTATGATGCGACGATTTCCTCGCATGCGACTGCGTTCGTCAACTGCGTAACCTACCTACCACCAACATCTCAGTTCTCCGAAGGACTCATCATATCAGGCGGCAAGGATACGGTAATTGAAGTACGGTTACCTTCAAAGAAGCCCGAAGACAATGCTGAGGCTCTTCTTCTGGGTCATAGCCACAACGTTTGCGCCTTGGACGTTGATCCTGCTGGCAAATTTATAGTCAGTGGATCATGGGATGCTGAAGCACGGATTTGGCCAGTCGGAAAGTGGGAATGCGAGGCTGTATTGAAAGGCCATGAAGGCAGTGTCTGGGCTGTTCTAGCCTTTGATTCCGAGACCATTATTACCGGTTGCGCAGACACATACATTCGGGTTTTCCACATCTCTGGAAAGCTACTTCGATCGTTCAGAGGAAGTCAAGATCCTGTGCGAGCTTTGTGCAAGCTTCCACAGGGTCATCCTTCTGGTATATATTCGTGCCACCTATTCCAATCTTTCACTTTTATTGTGCAATTGCTTATTCCGGAATTTACGCAGGTGCGGACTTTGCCTCAGCTTCCAACGATGGTATCATTCGCCTTTGGACAGTCGGTGGCAAGCAAGTGGGTGAATTACATGGACATGAAGCTTTCATTTATTCACTAGCATCAACACCCTCGGGCGAGCTTGTCAGTTCAGGCGAAGATCGGACTCTTCGGGTTTGGAAGGGCAACGAGTGCATACAAACCATCACTCACCCTGCAATATCTGTTTGGGGCGTTGCGGTTTGCCCTGAGAATGGAGACATCGTTTCTGGAGCCAGCGATAGAGTGGTCCGAGTCTTTACTAGGACTCCCGAACGAGCAGCGGATGCCGAGACAACCAAGCAATTTGAAGATTCTGTCAAGGAGTCCTCGATACCACAACAGCAACTGGGCGAGGTCAACAAGGAGAAACTCCCTGGACCGGAGTTCCTCACGCAGAAGGCTGGAACGAAGGAGGGTCAGGTTCAGATGATCCGGGAGTTAAACGGCTCTGTGACGGCCCACACCTGGTCCGCAGGTAAGTCGTTCAATATTTCTCAACGATTGAAATTGCGATACACTTCTCCATCATCCGCACACACGCAGTTCGCTCAATGCATTTGAATAATTGAAATCTACTATTAACTTTCCTTCATCCGCATGAATCCTGATTGTTCAATCTGTCTGAACGATTGAAACTAACGATCTAATTCCCCTTGTCCGCATGCTGATTGTATTTAACAGGTGCCCAGCAATGGGTCAACGTCGGTACAGTGGTCGATGCTGTTGGCAGCAGTGGCAAGAAGGTTGACTACATGGGCAAAGAATACGACTATGTCTTTGATGTCGATATCGAAGATGGCAAACCTCCGCTCAAGCTGCCCTACAACCTCTCTCAAAACCCATACGAAGCCGCGACGAAGTTCATTGAGAATAATAAGCTGCCTATCTCGTACCTCGACCAGGTAGCCAACTTCATTACCTCAAATACCCAAGGCGCCACCCTGGGTCAGCAATTAGAAACACCCTCTGCCCCAGGTTCAGATCCATGGGGCAGCGACAACCGATATCGACCTGGTGGTGACTCGGCTCCTACTCCTGCTGCTGCCCGTCCCAAGAGCTTACCTCAGAAGAACTATCTCGATATCTTAGTTGTCCGGATACTACCAATGCATAAGAAGATCCAGGAATTGAATCGTTCACTTATTGACAATGGCCGAAAAGATGTGTCGCTCAACCCCACCGAGCTGACGATTCTATCCAACCTTGCGAAGCACTTAGAGTCCGTCGGGCCTACGAAGACCTCACAATCCGTGTCTGGAGGACTTGAGCTCGCGATCAAGATCTCGACGGCTTGGCCCTACGGCGATCGTCTTCCTGGCTTAGATCTTCTTCGTTTGCTCGCCGTAGCACCAATGACCGCCGCCTATACCCTCCCAAATGGCACCAATTTCATCACAATCTTAGTATCGGCCGTGACCGAGCAGCAACCTCCCGCAGAGAATCACGTCATGATGGCTGTTCGAGCTTTTGCCAACCTCTTCACGTCTGTCGAAGGCCGGGCCTTAGCTACATCCGAATTTGAGCAAATCCAATCGCTCGCTTCCGGTCAGCTTTCCAGAACCAGTACCAACCGTAACTTACTTATCGCAATCACGACGCTTTACATCAACTACGCGGTATACTTCAACTCGAGCGCTACCGCCGCATCCTTCGAATACGTTCTTGCGATTATCGATAGTCTGGGCAAAATTCTAATCGCTCAAACGGATTCAGAAGTTATCTTCCGGGCTTTGGTGGCTACCGGAACGTTACTGTTCCTGGGTGATGAAGTCCGGAGTGCTGCCAAAGATGTGTATGGCATCGAGAAGAGTATCGCGACGGCATTGGGCAAGGCCGGGGAGCCCCGGAATAAGAATGTGGCGGCGGAGATAGGCGATTTGCTCAAGTAGATTGAGCAATTATTTATTTATTTATTTTTAGCATTTCCAATAGAGCTTTCATGCGCCAAAAGCGAGCCCTAGATTAACATAGCAATACTAGAACCCAATCCTTCAATTCATATCAGCGATTGAATCCTAATGGTTGAATCCAAGTGAACGATTCAAATCCGATCGCTCGATCCATTTCAGCTCATGAATCTCAAATTGCTCAAAACGATTCAAGAGCAAGTGCTCACGCCGCTCCAGCGAGGGATAATGTCCATGTGAACTAGAATTCCCTGAAATGCGAGCCCCTTGACAAGGCTAGTGAGACCCGGAATAAGAATGTCGCGGCAGAGATCAGTGATTTGCTCAAGTAGAATGAGCGATTGTTTTTGGCATTTTCACCGGGCAGAAAGGGGCATATATGGCATCGCATTGTATGAACTCAATTGTTGGCATGAATGGAGCGAATTGAGCCAGGCGGATGGCACGCCTTAGATTTTGATACTGGTTGTGATTTCGGTCATTTCCATTTCCTTCAGCGTTCCTCAAAGATCATATCTGCTCCAGGAAGTTGATCCTGAATTTCCCTACGTCTAATCGATCGAGTACTAGACGGTTCCAACTTCTCCAGCGAGTAAAAAAGCAGTGGCTTGATGCAGCGAGCCGAATAGAGATGCGATTCAGGTATTTTGAGGTGCCGAAATAAGGTAACTGAGCGTGTCGAGGAGTGATTGGCCACAAGGTGTCCTATCCTAAGCCGCCTGGCACAGTGTTGTTGTTTGTTCAACGCACTTCCACCTACTATTACCTTTTCATAGGAATTGTCCAGTTTCCAAATGCGCATCACCAAGAGTTGCATATCTCTTAAGCTATAGCACAAGATCAAGGTGACTCCATATGCCTGAGGTCGGTAAGCTGCCGAGGGGAATAGAAGTCAAGGACACTGACTTGGTGCACGATAGCCTTCCCAACCAACAACCGCGTCGGCATGCAGTTTTGTTGGGGATTAGTGTTCTGGTCGCCATGGTAGTGTTAGGAAGTTTTCGTGGTCGTGATTCTTGGCCTGGGAGAGTAAGACATAAGGCTACAGGACAATAGATGGAATAGACTTGCATGTTTCTTCACACAGCTGTTGTAATACTAACATTAGCAGTTACACAGGGCGTGATCTACACTACCGCGGTACCCACCAAGTTGGTCGCACCGGCCCTGAAGAGAGTAAGATTGGGATGTATGGTGAAAATTTCCGCGATTGAGAGCTTACCTGCGGCATGACATTGGTAGAGTTTGCGGTTTGAAGTGTACGAGTATGTGCTTCAACAGTTTACTGTCCACTTGCTTGGTGGAGCAGCCGTCGTGTGATTCTTCTAGAGAGTGAGCGAGAACAATTAGAGGAGAGCTAAATCCACTGAATCCATTGAAAATAGACACGACACCTGAGTTATGTCTACTTTGAGCAAGACGATCATGGGTGACATCGGTGGTGAGTCATCAATGATTAAGTTATTGGTGTGGCTGAGGGGGTGGAACATAAGCTTACAGCACTTATAGCCCCTAATTTGTGCCCGCATCTCGCTAATCAGCACTTAGCACTCGCTAAAGCCCCCTATTCTGCCAACGTGTTGAATTGTGTCCATACATCAACTTTACGCGAAAATGCATACGCCAGAGCATGAAACAAGTAAGCCCCCGATTTGGACGTAGATTTATCACGTATCCACGCTCAAAACCCTCATCCTAACCCCCTTACTCCCCTCCCAAACAATCGGAATCTGAAAATCACCCACAGGCTCTACATCTCTCTGATCCGTTTCAAACAACTCGAGCATTCCTTTATCCCCATCCAACCTACACTCTCTTGTCCCAAAATCTCTAAACACCTTCGCCATCATTAAATAAACCTCCGCATAGGCCAAACTCTTCCCAACACATTGTCTCGTTCCTTTACTAAACGAGACCAAATATTTATCCAATCGCGGATTCTCAATCCACCTTTCCGGACGGAATTCCTTTGGCTGGAAGAAGACGGAAGGATCGGAGTGGATGAGGAGAGAGATGGAACTGCAAGGTGTGCCGGCGGGTATAATCCATGTTTGACCTGATGACTTGTCTGTGTATTGCATGGGCTCGTGGGCGATACGTGCAAGACGGTTTGTAACTCCGTAAGCGAGACGGAGACTCTCGAACACGACGCCTTTGAGGTATGGAAGTGATTCTAGCAGTGCAAGCGGAGCAGGCTCCGATGGATCAGGAATTGCGGCTTCCAGTTCTGCACGTAGTTTCTGAAGGACAGGTGGCGCGGTTAAAAGATGATAAATGCCAACAGAGATTGTCCATGTGGTAGTCATAGTTCCAGCTGACACTAACAAGATGCCTTCTGTTGCTAATCTGCTGAGATCCTTTTCTTTGGGAGGTAATTTGCTGTCTAGGATCTCGTGGAATATTGTGAGGTGTTCTGTTTCTTTCGTTGGGGATCTTGAGGATTCCATAATTTCCTTAGCTTGGATGCCGAAACCCTGGGACGTGTTAGCATAGGGCGCTTGAGTTGGGTTGGGGAGGAGGGGAGAGGGAAGCAGTCGAACATTTTTCTCTCGGACAAAGTCACCATAAGGAGGCACCAGCCAAGCTGATAGCCATTCAGGCAATGACTGAAGGAGTTGCATCATCCAGTAGTTGTGCTTCAAGAGAGGTCCCATTTTCAATCCGCCTTCAATATTGTTGTAAGTGGCGGGATGGAAGTCTGGCTCGCTCAGTAGGTCATGAGAACGACCGAAGCAATATGTTGTGACCACGTCTACGAATGGGTTAGAGCTGGACAGGATAGAGGAAATGAGGACCGACCATTGGCAAAAGCCGCCATAGCTTGATTGACAATCATAATATCACCGCTGTTCTGATAATCCTGAAATCTCTCCATCATTCGATTCACAATCTTGTCGAGAACAGGTTGTAAATTCCTCACAGAAGCAGTGGAGAAGAACGGACCCAAGGCTGCCCTTCTCAAGCGATGATGATCATGAGTCCATGTGGCCAGAGATGAGTCTGGAACACCAAGATATCTGTGAGCCCATTCCCATTTATCTCTCTTGAGACCAGAAGCGGCGGAAGCATAAATAGTGTCAACAAATTCTGGGTCCGAGATGTGAAGTTCGTAGGGGTTAATTCGTATCACGGGACCGTAGATCTCGTGGAGCTCTCGGATTTTGGACCAGTATCTACCCCCGAGAATCACATCATAATAGATCTCGTACCTGGTTTTGAGAGTTCAGAACGAGACTGGGAGGTAGTGGTCGGTAGACTTACCACCAAGTAGCAGCTGCAACTTTAGGCCCCGGAAAGTTTGCGATTGGGCTGAGGAAGAGGCGCTGAAGAACTGTCCAGATCACACTCAATACCGTGAGTGAGATCACCCCAGCGAGGACAGACGAAGCTGCAATCTGAGGGATTATCATCTCAACTAGATGTGCTGACGTTGCACAATGGAAATGAATTGCGCGGACCGAGCCGCCTTATACAGTATCTGGCATATCTTTCGGTATAATTAATGTGCTTGCAGTGTTCGAAAAAGAGCGATCCGACATGCAGTTCCAGTGATTGGGCACACGTTATGCAGGTTCGGGCCGAGAGGGGAGCAGGCGGGGTAATTGGATGATAAGGGCAACCGATGACCAAAACCCCTCATCCTTTGTGGGAGTGTGAAGTAGCTTCTCGGAGCTCTTTCTTCAGAAAGGTTAGGCCGAGTCACGCTTTGGGCCTCTTATCGCGAATAGAAGCCTATATTTTTGATTTAATTCAGAATTTTGCAGAGAAACACTTGCTCCGTGGGGGCTTATTCCAAAAGCACCTCGAGTATCCGTCCTGGAATTAGAGGGCCTGCGCGTGGCCGAGTTGATGGGTCACCCACTTTTCTTTGATACACGCGCGCATATAATTTCGCTGAATCAATTGATTTTAAAGTTTATTAATTATTAGCGTTGCGCCCTATTAATTGGTATAGCTACCGAGTCAAAATAATTCAAGGAACATCAAAGGGTAATTATAATTCCGATCCGAAGTCACGTGTTTAATCACGTGATATATATAAATCGTCAATTGCGATTCTCTGATGTCAGTGACTAGTCTTTGACTAATCAGCAGTGGTCATTGACCAGCCAATGGCAATTGTGTAATTTATATTGATGTCAAAGACTGGTCAAAAACTGGTCAATGGCATCTCTAAAAAGATTTTGACGCCATTGACCAGTTTTTGACTACTTTGACAAGGTTAGCGATCAGTGATTTTTTTGACCAATTTCCCGGTTTGCGGATGCCGTTTGCAACTGTACGAGTCACTTCAACATCTACAGCGCCCGAGCGAGCTATGGCAAGATGAATTCATTCCCGATGTTTTGGCTAAGCTAATTAATATTGCAGTCGAGCTCCTGACGTTGCTAGACGATATAAACCACGGCTGGTACCAGGTTATCGATGGGCTCGACAATGTGCCCTGTGCTACGAAGTACTCTCTTGCTACAATAAGGCAAGGACAGCGTCTGCTCTTTTCATATATTGAACATCATTTCTGGGGAAATAGATCTAGCCTGATCGCTGTCGTGGTTGGCTTCCATACGCCCTCCTTTTGGCTGGCCGCTTGCTCTTAGCCATGCGAGCACCTAAAACAATGTCTACTTTTGGCGGCACCCTAAATCCAAAGCTTTTCCCAACTGCCGCAAGATCAAGCTTCTGTACATCAAAAACGCTCCTTAAGCTATGTGCCGCATAAGCAGCGAGGTAGCTTCGGAAGCCCTCTTTGGCGGCGCGATTCAGGTAGTAGTTGGATGCGATCAACTTCTCTAGCTGAGCTTGGATGTTAATGAGCTTCGGAATGTCGTACTCAACAAGCGGAACCCGTGCATTCGTCAAATATTGCACAAACCCCACTTCCGATGGATGAAGGACGAGGACAGACTTCCCCTTCCCATTGGTCCCTCGTGCCGTGCGGCCAACACGATGGATATAGCTACGCGGCTCGTCAGGCGCATCAAACTGAATAATCCAGTCAACAGCGGGGATCTAAATCAAGGTTAGAAGACGCACACCATAATATTGATCAACGAAAAGTTAACTTACATCAAGTCCGCGAGCAGCAACATCAGTGCATATAAGGACGCCCTCTGTAGCGTTTACGAAGCTGAAAAAATTGGCCGTCCGTCGCTGTTGCTTCTGTTGACCATGCAAAGCCAAGACCGGAAGATCGATATAATTGAGCAGTTCTTCGTAGTACTTGACGCAATTGCAGCTTGAAAAAAAGACGATGATCTTCTTTTTCTTTGCCAGATGTCTTTTTAAGACGGTAAACAAAAGACGGAAGCGCAAATCAGACGGGCACACAATATAGCCTTGCTCTAGACCCTTGACTGTGCTGTGTTCCATCGCTTCTTCAACGTTGATGTATAAAGGGCCAGGTCGGAGGGACACTCGTGCGAGGTCTTCGACTTTTGTGGTTTGCGTAGCAGAGAAGAGTGCGGTTTGCCTGGAATCGGGAAGAATTTTCACAATAGCCCTCATTTCGTCCTCGAAGCCTGCATCTAGAATTCGATCTGCTTCGTCAATTACAAGCGTCCTAAGATTCTTGTAGACAAATCCCTTTGTATTTTGAAGATGATCGAGTAGGCGACCAGGTGTAGCAATAAGCAAGTTGAGGCCAGTTGTGAGCTTGGTGGCTTCAGCAGATCTGTTTGCTCCGCCCATGATGATACCACACGTCTATAGAACTTTAGTATGCTAGCGGCAACCATGAGAACCACGAGCGAAGAAGTCGTACCTGGGAGTGGTGTGCCATAAGTTCTCTTGCAACACCAAACATTTGCAAAGCAAGCTCTCTGGTCGGCGACACAATAAGAACGCCAGTGCCATTCCTAGGCTTGAAGCGCAGCGAGTGTAGAAGCTCTACCGCTGGTATCAGAAACGCAAGTGTTTTCCCTGAGCCCGTTTTGGCAGCACCAAGAACATCGCGTCCTGCGAGGATGGGTGGGATAGCTTTACGCTGAATCGGGGTCAGTTCGGTGAAACCCATCGCATTGATTGCTTGAGCCGTCTTCGGAGCAAGATCGAGCTCTGCGAACGTGACAGGATCTGTCGCGAGTGTAGAGAGGGGGTAGTGGAGGTTGGCGAGATCTACACGTCCGTCGGCGCCTGGAAGAGTGGTAGAGACCGTGGACGACGGGTCGCCATTTGTCAGGCTCTTCAATTTCGTTGCTTCTTCTTCTTCTTCTTCTTCTTCTTCTTCTTTATCATCATCATTGCTCCGCTTCCGTTTTTGAGGCATGGCTGCTGCTTTGGAGGGGGTTGGGAAACAGATTGTCGGCTGTGTTTGAATGTTGTGTTGTGGGGGTTGGAGTCGAAAATCTGGACGGTTTTCCCCTAGAAATGACGCTAACGTATGACTAAGCCCAAAATAGCCTAGATCTCTTTCACACTTCAAACAGTATCTAATAAGGTATTTTGGTTTCAATCAATCAATCAGTCAATCAATCTTAAAACCGTTTAATTCGTGATTTTTAAGCTCTAACGCAATGAATGTCTTCGCCCTTGGCTCGGAAGATAAAGCGCAACTGTCTGACTCTGAAGTCTCCGATCTCTGCAAAGAGGAGGATGAGGATGAGGATTTCCAGGGACCAGATTATGAGGATGTGGATGATTCTTCCTTACCAAACGCATTCGACCGTTTACGTGTAAGTGGCAGTCGTAGCTTCAATAGCGTCATATCAACTATCAGCAAGTGCCACTTGCTCACCGCCAGACGATTTCGAAGTCGCATCGACTAGTAATGCAACGACAGGCACCTACAACAATACTGAGAAGCGACAAAGACGAACATCTTTCCATACTTCAGGAAATGCTGAGAAACATTGATAGTAGAGAGCGACCATTCAACGGAACTTACCCGATTTTCAACAAATTTGTATCCTCGTTAGGGCGGAGGAAAATTGAGAGATATATGCTTGAAGCAATTGATTTGGATCTCCAAACTTTTGTTCTAGATACCGGTTGCGTTAGTCTTGAAACGCTAAAAAGGCTTGATGCTGAAAAGGCGACGCGGTACAACTTCTCTGGGATTTATCTTCATGTCATCTGGGATACCACCTTTTCGAATGTGTACTGGCTCTACGTAGGCGCCTCTCATCACGTTGCAAGTCGAATCCACCGTCACATTGTTCGCAAGCACAGCACGAAATCTCTTCACAACGAGGTATGGAAGATGCCCCACCGTAACGATCGTTGGATCTTGCTGGCCGGCTGCAGGAACTTGGGTCTCGAAGCTGTTCATGAACCACCAGTACTTAGTTTGCTAGAGATGCTCTTTGCTCTCAGATTCCGCACCCTTCCTTCAGCGACCTTAAAAAGGTTCCTAGGGCAGAGATTCGCAGTTCCTGATATAAGTGAGCACCTTAACGTTGCTATCCCTTTATTCCAGGCCTATCCAGGTTGTCGGGAGTATAACGGTGGGCGCGCAGAAGCCATTTGGGGTTCTACGTTCCAAGGCTTTATACGACCTGCGGATCCTACCCTCGGCGACAATCCAATTGTATGGATCAAATGCCCTAAATGCGACCACCCAGACACTGTACGGCTGGATCCAAATCCGTCATACGAAGTCTCATCTGGGCTATATGTAACACGTCTCCGCTGGTGCCGTACATGTGATAGTGCCCATCCAAGTCGCGTAGTGCCAGTCGATGCGGCCCTAGGATGGATCACACATAGAAAGGCTGTCCGAAACAGATTTGTCTCCTGGCTCGAAAACGGGGACCCGATCACAATAACACAAGCAAAGATGGAATTACGGAGAAGCGAGAAGAAGAAGGCTCTGAGGGCAGAAGGCGACGAAAAGGAAATCGCAAGGTATAATAAGGCCCTGTTACAATCCGTAGCAGCCAAAAAGTCAAGAACAGCGGCTGCAAGGAATAGCCCACTCTCTGATGAGCGGTTGAAAGAGCACTTTGACCGCGGAACGCTCAGGTCAGTCTCTAAAGAAGGGTTCAGGGAATGGCACAAGGGCAAATTTGTCCCTGGTAGAACAACCCTCTTCAAGCGAAGTCGCCAAGAACTTATAGATGGTGCAAGACATTATTTCGAAAATCGGCAGGCTCTTCAGCAGCAAGAGGCGGATGCCGCAGATCTTAAATCATCACGAGGTCGCCGAGCTAGAAAACAGGCTGCAAAGGAAAACCCACCCTCCGATAAGCAAATCAAGGTGCACCTTGACGATGGAACGCTAGAATCAGTCTCCGCGGAAGGATTGAGAGAATGGCATAAGGGCAAAGATATTCCTGGTAGAGCCCTCGCCGATCAACGTCGTCAAGAACTTTACGACGGCGTGAAATACTATTTTGGAGACCGGCAGGAGTTGTCTACAGCTCAGAGTACAGGATTGCGGAAGGCAGCTGCATTGCGAACCCGAAAGAGACACAAGCATCAGATTATATACGAAGAAAGAGTAAAACATGGGAGGGAAAATCCGCTCTCTGACGAAGCTGTAGAGAACTGTTTTCGCACCAACAACTGGTCTCAATGTACGCTGATGCTGTTGTCATCATGGGTGGTTCTAAGAGAGTTAAAATCCCGAGGCTGAGACTGAGGAGGGCATTTTTGATAGAAGGCATCAAAGTATATTTTTTCGAAGGTCGCTTCCCATCTGACTTTCGATCGGGTTCCAACTAGGGCTGCGCAATTTATAATTATATAATTATATAATTAACCTCAATCTAAGCATTATATTATAATCAAGTCGGCCAATATATAATTGCATAAAGTTATACGGATTTTATACATAATTGTGCACAAATAATACGTTGGAAAGGGATAATTCGGACTTAAAATTAAGCATAAGATTCATAACTTTTATGTCCTTGGATAACGGGTGTGCTCAGGCCGTGCTCAGGAATGCTCATCTTCGGCTTAAGCTTGCTCACCTATAGCTCAGGCTAAAGCAGCAGCTGCTCAGGTCCAGAGACGGAAATGGAAAATGCCATAAGAACATTTCCATATGAGATTCCCTGATCTCATAGTTAGATGCGTACTTTTAGAACTGTAGGTCCCCTCCAATGCCTGTTGCTGAGTCGAGTGCATCGTGGCACGAACTTGGGTAGGCTAGAATGCGTGTTTGATGGGAAATGCTCGTGGTGTTCATGGATGGGGCAATGGGGTCCTTATCCATGATATGTCCTGTGCATCGTATGTGGCGCTAAATCACTTGATGTATGCTGCGCAGCCTGAAAATTGGAGAGATTCCCATTGCGGGCTGATCGAGGCCGTCTCAGGGTTTGGGCCTCTTGTGCCCCGCCCGGTATAGGAGGCCTTTTTTGGTGCAAATACACAACTACCTGTAAGTGGCGTAATAGAACAAGTAGAAAGAGTGATAGAATGGGTTGCTCAACAGGAAGCCAGGTGCACACAGCCTTTTTGAGTGAAATTGCAATGAACCCCCCTTGACAATTTGGACGTGGTTCATAACTTCATGACCCTCAAGTTGTCCAGCTGCTACAGAGAGATCACAAGGAGGTTCCCCTTGCAGACCCTAACACACTCGATAAACCGCCTCTGTCGTCGTCTGACTGAGATGATGGAGGGGGAAAGGAAAAGCTAAAGGAGGCTTCGTGATTAGTGAGTCCCGAGCTCAGGTCCGGTGTGGGGAAGCTTGTGGCTGGAAAAGCGAATTTCAGAATTAATGGGACAGGGGTACGAGAGACTGTAAGGAGTCAATGGTGCGCCTTTGGACTGAGCTGATGCCTGCCCATCGGACAAATGCGGGACATTGGGAGCCATCAACCCAGGCGTGAAAGAAAGGGGACACATAAGGTGAGATTCTCGAAAGGAGAGACTCATGGTGAAGATTGATGATAGAAGGGTTATGGTAGCAGCGAAGGAAAAGGGGAGGAGGAAGGAGAAATTGAGGTGGGCGGCGAGCGAGCCCGAAAATCCGACCTTCGATAATTTTTCTTTTCCATGCTTCAGCTCGTCATCTCCTGTCCCCTCCATCCCTGCCCTCGCAACAGAGCAATTAGATATTCCCCAAGAAGGTCTTCTTCTGCAGATCCCCTGCCCGATTCTTCGTATCCGGCTTCGTTCGCAATCTGCCGCCAGAAATGGACCACAGCCGCGATGAGATCCGACAGATCAGTTTGCACCTAGAACGACCTCCTACGAGACGAATCGAACAGCAATCCCCATTGCGGCTTCTGCGGAGGTACTGGTAGCTCAATTGAGTCATGTTGTCTGAAGGCTTCATCACGTCCATTCGAGCACAACTAAAATCAACCCACACAGCGATCGCGAAAGATGTTGGCATATACCTCCTCGAATTACACTACCGTCAAATCCTCCTTTAGGAAGAGCTCGACCCCGGTAAACACATTGGCTGTCACCTCAACCCGCATATTTGCGGCTCAGGCAGACAAAGCCGTGGTGCATGTTTATTCGCGAGAGCGTGGGAATCCAGAGTCGTTGATTTCGATTCCAGAAAGAATACACAACTTGCCATTGATTGGGGATGGGGTTTTAGCTTTGGGGGGAGGGTCATACCGTGGGAGGTGAGCTTGTGCTGAGTGTGGGGAGACCCTTGAGTCGTTACTGGTTGTCCGCAGTATATACTGGCGTCAACTCCAACCGCACATCTCTAGGCAGTCTCCTGCCTCGCCTCAAGTCAATTGCATCTCGTGTCCGGATCCGAAGACTTGAACATTCATGTTTGATCGGTCCCTCGTCTTTTGTCTTTGTCTTGGAACGGAACAATGACAAATCTTATCTTGGGCCACGGCACCAGTATGACAGACATCTGCGTTTCATCGAGCAAGGATAACACGGTCATTGTTTGAATCCACTCGGGAGATCTGCTTCGGACATTTCTCCTTCCTTCGACGCCACTTTGCTTGGCTTCAGATCCGTGCGATCGAGGAGTCTACGTTGGGTTCGAAGACGGCTCAGTGCAACTCGTCAAGTTCATCCGGCCAGATTCTACGCTGAACTCGCTATATGACACGCAACTGCAAACTACACCGGTGCAAATAACCAACCCTCCATGGACATCCACATCAGATGCAAGTGCTACTCTCTGTATTGGTATCAGCTACGATGGGACTTACCTTCTGTCTGGGCATGCTTCAGGCAGAATTGCTCAATTGGACATTGGCAGGCGTTTTTTTCTTCTGCAGAACTTGCTGACCTGAATACTCCTGTCACCAATCTCGTTATGTTATCGCCGTTTCTGGCAAAGAGAATGGTCAAGTCACATAGAGTGGTGAAGCCCAAGCTTGCTGAGGGCAACTACACTTTTACAGCCTAGTTGACTGGATCAGTGGGTAATAACATCTTTGATCATACCGTCTCTACTCTCGGGTTACCATCAGATCTACTTGAGGATGCGATATCAAGATTATCAGGTCCCGCGGCAACATCTTCCAGCGGAGATGACAAGCTGCGGAAGGAAAATGAGGAACTTTGGCAAATTATAAATGAGTAGCGTGAGCTGCAGAAGAGAACTTGGGACAAATTACCAAGCTCAAATCTCGTGGGGAATGATTGTACCTGCCTGTTTCAGGTTGCGCTTCATCTGGAGTACGTGTTCCAGACGAATTTTCATCATCCGCAATCACCCCACATTGATTGATGATACCTTATCTATTTGTATCCCGAAAGATAGAAAGATCTCATGCTTAGCAGCGATAAGGCAAAGGTCCGATGTCCCGTACGGCTATTTGTTACTCCGTCATTGCGATAACTCTGCGTCTCGAATTGTTGCATAGAATGTGCACAGCCGTGCGAAGCGAAAGCTTGCGTCAAGGCCGTGAAACTCGGGTTGTATTTGAAGGTGGATTTTGACAGGGTTGACGTCCATGGCATGCATAGCTTTTCAAGGACCTTCACACACCCAACTTGTTTGAGGGGAAGACCTCTTTGTAATCCCATCCACTGTGGCCACGAAGACAGAATGATTGACGGCACGGTCATCTGGAAAGTATTATCTCCGGTTGTCTCATTCCACATTTACTTTTCGGTAAATGGTTTCAGGGGAGGCTTGTGCAGAAAGCTCAGCCGCGTCTCCACTTCCAGCTGTCGTGGCGTTCCAATACATATCATGGGCAACGGCCATAATGATGAGATCTTGATGCTCTAGCCTAGCACCCGGAGGGAAGGTTAATATGCGGATCGAGGCCGTTTTTCAAATTTTCGCTGCCCTGGCGGTAGCAGTCTCCGCGTCACCTCTTTCACCGACGAGGCACGTAGTCCATGAACGACGATCCGAACCTCCTCCAAAATGGTCTAGACACACGCGTCTACACCCAGCAGCAACTATTCCGGTTCGAATTGGCCTGGCCCAACAAAACTTGCATCGTGCAGAGGAATTCATCAACCAGGTCGCCCATCCGGATTCGAAAGACTATGGCAAACACTGGTCCAAGGAGAAAGTTGCGGAGACCTTTGCACCTACCCCAGAAACAGTCTATGCTGTCAAGGAATGGTTATCGTCTTCGGGCATTGATCTGAAAAGGATCAAGATGTCGAAGTCAAGGAACTGGCTGACCTTCAATGCTACTGTCAGCGAGGCCGAAATGCTGCTGCAGACGGAGTACCACATCTACAAGCACGAGATGGGCCACAATCATATTGCTTGCGAAAAGTACAGCATTCCTTCACATCTTAGTGAGCATATCGACATTGTGACACCGACAGTCCACTTTGACACCCGAATCGGCTCTCCCAAACGAACCCAACAGCACAAAGAGCTTCCCGCGCCAATTCTGGAATTGAACAAGCGAGCGGCGAAGAGAGATGTCAATCAGCCTCATGGATTACTCGGTGGAGCAGACGATTTCTCAAACCCAACACAAGGTGCGGAAGTAAAGAATGCTTTGATGACTTTGGAGAATTGCGATACCATGATCACTCCAGCTTGCTTGCAGGCACTTTACAATGCACCACCAGGAAAAACCGCCGTGAAGAATAACACCCTGGGAGTCGTCGAATACACACCCCAAGCCTTTCTACAATCTGACTTGGATATGTATTTCAAACAGTTCTCCCCAGATCAGAACGGCAAATCGCCAAACACGAACCTCATTGATGGAGCAGTCATCCAAACGAAGAATCAAAGTTTCAACTTCAACGGCGAGTCCGCCTTGGATCTTGAATTCGCAATGGCCCTTATCTTCCCTCAGCAAGTGACCTTGTTCCAGGTGGGTGATTTGGTCAATGGAGGCAGCTTCAATAACTTTTTGGACGCAATTGATGGAAGCTACTGTACCTTTGAAGGCGGTGATTCCAAGGACCCGAATATTGATGGACAATATCCCGATACACTACCCGGTGGCTTCCAAGGACCGAAGGATTGTGGTGGGCAACAATCGACAAATGTCATTTCTACCAGCTACAGCTCGAACGAAGCAGATTTGACTGCCAAGTACGAACAAAGACAATGTCTCGAGTACATGAAGCTGGGGCTCCAAGGCGTCTCGATTCTCTACTCCAGTGGTGACTTCGGTGTCGCGGGTAGTGGCGGCGAGTGTATCAATCCTGTAACCGGCACATACAACAACGGCTCCACTGGCATATTCAACCCATCATTCCCTGGAACTTGCCCATATATCACATCCGTCGGTGCCACGCAGGTGTTGAATGGCTCCACAGTTCGTTCGCCCGAGAGCGCCTCGGAGCGTGTCATCTTCTCTGGCGGCGGCTTCTCAAATGTTTTCCCAATGCCTTCATACCAGAAGAGTGCCATGGCTACATACTTCGCCCAACACGCCCCACCATACGGCGCTGATCGCTTCAACAACTCCCAGACCGTCCGCGGATATCCTGACGTGTCAGCCAACGGTGTAAACTATGTCGTTGCCGTCAACGGACAATTTTCTCTTGCATTCGGAACCAGTGCCTCGTGTCCCACATTCGCCTCTTTGGTTAATATGATTAATGAGCAGAGGCTCACTGCGAATAAATCGTCGGTTGGATTCTTGAACCCGACCCTGTACGCAAATCCTCAGGTATTTAATGACATTACGGTTGGTGGGAATCAGGGGTGTGGGACGAAGGGGTTCACGGCCGTGGAGGGATGGGATCCGGTCACTGGGCTCGGAACGCCGAGGTACCCGGCTATGGTGGATTTGTTTATGGGATTGCCTTAAAAAGACGTGTGTTTATGTTTCTGTTAGTAAAGAGATGGTAGATTAATACATGAGCATCTTATTGTTTGATCATAGCTGCGAGCTTTCAAGAGGAAAATTATGCATTTGAATGTGAGTTTTGCATTGTGGCATTTGTGTTCCACTGTTTGATCTGCGAAGTCGCAGAGATGTTTGAAATTTTTATCGGGCATGAGTTTTGCTTCATCCAATTCGGCCAAATTCGTTCGCTGAGATGAACCGTGAGAGTTGGTTGGTGATGTGTTTCGAAACAGGAGTACATGATTTTTATGGTACAAGAACATCACGTGCGATGTTCTTTCCCATTCTCAGTATCAATTCTTTTGTTCAAAGGGACAATGTAATTCCAGTAGTCAAGTCTAATTGCCTGGAAATAGAAACTTTGGAGAGGACAATTCGGAAAAGGAACGGTAATGTTAGAGTAGCGCACACAGGGTAGAAGGAAAGAACAGCAGGCGGAAATTGGGGTCATTTCTTTGTATATAATTTTGCTTCTACATTGAATAGACAGTAGGATATGTGATCACGGTGGATCTATGAGACCTTCACTGCCTGTCAAGACGTCGTAGATGTGAACTGACTACCCTTGGATTCGGCAACAACCCCAGTCTTCCCAGATCAAAGCATCAACCTCTCACCTCTCCATATCCTTCAAATGCTTCACATCAAATACCTCATAATGCTCCCTCACCCCCGCATATTCCGGATACTTTTCCCTCATCATCACCGTAAACTCCAAATGCGCTTCCCTCTTCTCCCACCCCGTCACAATAACATGCTCCTGCTTCCCCTCCTCCCCATCAACAACCCACCCGCTAAAACTCTTCCACGGCCTGGTCGCCTCCTCAATATTCCCCCAATACTTCTCCACGACCTTTTTATACCCCGTCACATGCCCATCCTTGATTCCCAGCCTCGCGATCGAGATCACTGGTGCCTCGAGCGGGAGAGACGACATAGAATCTATGGGGATGTGGATCATCCAGTTGAAAGTCAGGAGATTCTCTTGCGGGGCCAGGATTTCGTCTTTGGAGGAGGAAGAGAGGAAGGACTGGTGCATTTGGAGGGAGGGCCAGAGACCGAGGATGTAGATTAGAGAAGGGCCTTCGATGCTTTGGTAGAAGCGAGAGTGGGTGTTTGTGATGCGGTCGCGGAGGAGAGTGCGGACTTGGATGAGGCTTTGGAGGATGGGGGGGAGGGAGGAGGAGATGCCGTCCCTGACTGAGAGTTGGAGGATTTCGAGGACGTACATGGTGATGTAAGGAGAAGTGGTGTGGATACACTGTAAAGGAGGCACGAGCTTTTTGGACGCTATGTACTTTGTGAGTTTGGAATGAAAGTGAGAGGATTTTCAGAGATGATGGAAGTCAGCACTTGTTGAAGGGGGGTTGCCCTCGCTTACATCTCCGCTCGGTTTATGTCCCAGCCGAGCCAATGAAGCACTCCATTGTCGAGGCCGCGTCGATAAGAGCTCACAGCAATATGAATTTCCACAGTCAGTTCCCTATGCCGAAACCCAAGATTCCAAGGCTCCCCGCTCAAGATTTGCTAAATATATCGGACACCTATGACGAGCTTCATTCTGCTTGCATTTTGTCTACCTTTAATCAAGGTGGCACTGAGTCAAGTCAGGAAAGAAAACAAAGAATTCATACCAAACAGCTCTCTGGTTTCTAGCTGTTAGTCCTCTTGAAAAGTATAAAGGTTGAAATCACACCCTAATCGTGTCTCTTCAATACCCAATCATGTATCTTCAATTGGAAGTTCCATACTACATTCGCCAGTCTCGGTATTGAAATAGAAAAGTCTTCCATCTTCAGTTGCTTGAGGTATCCCAAAGTCATCACGAGCCCTGAGTGATCGTTTACGGTCGCCCGATTCCGAGTCTTCTTCATCCCCTTCCTCCTCCCCAGATTCATCCTCATACCAATCCTCATCTTCCTCGTCACCCTCGCCGTCTAGGCTGATGCTTCCCACACCGTTGTCAGGACTCAGTATCACCTCGCAAGGCTCGCAATAATTGCCGGGAACCCATCCTCGAACACAGTTAATGAAGCCATCCCACCAGCCACTTTGAAGCTGGGATATAATTTGAATGATATCTCCTTTATGAAAGCTCAAACATGCTTGATCCTCATCCTCATAGTCATACAGCGCCGTCACGTACTGTAAAGGCGGTAATTTTGGAAGGTGATGCTGAATAAGAGGAGTCTCAAGGGGTTGCTTGGCCTAGACTCGATCCTATTCTCTAAACTCGCCGTAGACTGTCCAGTGCTCTTCGAGCCAATGTCGTGGAGCTCGACATGCTCTTCCATCTTAACTCCAGAAATTTCCTTGGGGCCCTGTAACGTTCCATTGGTCCTTGGGTTTGTTGGGATAATCATGTCTAGTGCTTCCTCTGTCCATTTTTGGATCAGGTGGTTGGCCTGTTGCGCCACATAAAATGATGACATGTTACCCTTCCAGGTTTGCCGACAAAACCTAGATGGCAGAGGGCCGTTATCGAAAATCAGATCACTAACCCAAGCTGAAGCTCTTTTTTGCTTGACACCCTTCGGAGCTGTTGGTGGATAGGCAGCTTGCTCACCAATCAGCTGAGGCGCACGATTTGCTCTCTGTCTGGAAGTTGGAGGATAACCCCTGCTGTCGATTGCGATCCTTCTATCGGAGAAATTTTCTCTCCGATTTCCAAGTTGTGTTCCTCAACTTCTTCGTCCTCTAGCCTTTCGAGTTGATCCACAGTACATCGTTGCGCTACCATCAAACTTTGAATCACTGCTTGCTCTTGTTCGTCTTCGAGAAGTGTATCGAGAGTCGATGTTCTAGTTAAATTAACTCTGTGAATACCAGTACCATGAGGTGAACTTGCCTGGGATTTGCTGTTTTCTGAGCTAGATCCAAAACCTGCAACATGAGTTGCAGCGAGTTCTTGCTTGATTCTAGGGTCTTCTGCGAGACTTGCACCTTTGAACGTTTGAATGTCCATTAACGCGGGCTACCAGGTCGACCGTTGTCTCTTTCGAATTTCCCGTACTTCTCTTCAGAGGGCGAATGATATCTTCAATTTCTTTGAAGACTTGCTGGCATCGCTCTAGGATATCCTGCGTCGTATCAATCGCGCTGATTGAGAATCTACGAGCCTTCGCTTTCTTGAGAGTAGACCGGAGCTGTGTAAGAACTGCGCAGAACTGAGATATCTCTGTACCGACCTGCTCAACTTCCACCTGTGCAGAGCCGACTGTTAATGCAAACTCGAAGAGCACGAGAGATAGCTTAGCACCTGCCCCAGCAACCCTCACAATGCTGGAAATTGCACCGATTTCGGCCATGATAATAGATACCCCCTAAATCGAGAAAGAAGTATTGTGGCGGATTGAATGATTTTCACTGTTGTTAACGGGGCTGTGTCGTGGAGCCTCATTGAGGCGGAGTCCAAGCCACAAGTAAATAGACCACTCTAAATCTTGAACGACCTACGTTCGAGGGTGTACCCACCGTAACTCTGTTTTATTTCAGAAACTTTACTCCTTCTACAAACTTAACGGCAATGACATGATAGAAGCATTAGGTGAACCTAAGTACCGATGACGAGGCAAAAAATGAAGGCATGCGAGCTCTTGCTCAGGGTCCTCGTTCACTGTTCAGGGGTCCGTAAATCCCCTATCCAAATTAGGTTGATTTGCGAACTAGACTTAATGTAAAGATTTACTCATGTTTCTCGAAATATCAAGATTTAGTTAGAATCGATGAAGAGTATGAAATCAGCAAATTTCCGTACTTGAGGTCGTTTAGGAACTTTCGCGGCCCCGAGGTAGTTGGGGTAAGATAATTTGAAATTTGATCATCTTACTAGACGCGTCATTTGGAACTTTTATGTAGTAGATGCAAATACACCTGGAAGGAGAAAAGAGGCAATGTAAAAATTCGAGAGGAAACATTCTCGGACGGGTTCTGATTACCCGTAGATGGGATGACTATCACCGAAGAATATAAAGATGTGCAGTCCCAAAGTATTATAATATAAAGTATACAAATGGATGAGCTTCATAGCTAAATTTCGACTCGACTCAACGTGTTGGTGGTATCTCTAAACCAGAGTAACCTCTCTCATGAAGGTAATCTGTCCATGTCATCATGTCCCAAACCGACAATACTGCCGTAACTCCAAAATGCCGCTCTTTTTATGCCGAACTCCCCTAAAGTATATACACATAAAACTGCCTCCGTACACATGATATCGTTACAATCCGATAGCTGATTCAAGATACCAGCTGACGACAGTCGTTCCAGTCAAGCTCCCAGATGTTGACCCGTAAATCTGCTCCAATCAGCGTTTAAGACGCCGTTGGCCCTTTGGTAACGCCGATATCACGTAAGGAATACCAAAGTCCATGAGCCAACCTCCTATATTTAACACTTTAACCCTTCTCACCATCTTTGCCTGTGTGCCTTAGCACACAGCGCAAAGCTATTTGGTCTATGTGGTGGGAATAAGCTGCACCATGTTAGCAACACTAGGATTGATCGCAGCGGAATTGTTGGATATTGAAGAGCCCAGAAGCTTCTAGTAGAGGGGTGACAAATCCAGTGGCAAATAAGTATAACTAGAACCTTCGGTATGAGTCACACTAGGTGGCAAACATAGGGTTCCAAGTGTATATATAGAGCACTTCCTACTGTAAAATTAATAGATCATCACTGAAAAACCAACAGGAATTAGGCATGCGTAAGTTAGTAATGGATTGGTGCGAGGTTTATTCTACGGTATTAATTGGTTTATCAGACTCCAACCCTACTACAAGACCCGTTATAAGACGTTAGCAACATACCAAAAATACCCCTGCAAACGGGGTCTGAAGTGGTGAAATTTAATGTGCAGGTTGGGTCTTGTAAGCCAATTAATACGGTATTAAGACAACAGCTTAGGATCCAAGTAGACACACACCTTATAAATCATACAATACATACATGATTTTACTATACAATATCGTCTGATTCGAGCTTCGGGGATAATTGAGCAGCACAGGTTCTCATTGGTTGGATAAGCGGAATTTGGTCACATGTGGGTGGCGTCCCACCTGCTGCTGCCCGGATTCTGGTGGCCAATTGTTTCGCTCGCTTGCGCATTTACTTTTATCAAAGTATGCTATTGGGATGCTATTTGTGGCTTTTGCTCAGGCCAAAAGCCAAAACACGGTCGGTTCCGTAGCTGCCTAACTTGAAGTTCTCTCAAAAGTCGAAAAAGAACCAACATACAGTGGTGGGCAATTTTTGTTGCAGTAAATTCGCTCGATTGACTTCGCCCAAAATGGACCCCTTCACAGCCATTGGCCTTGCGGGCAATATAATCACATTTATCGACTTTGGTTTCGAGATCGTTTCCGTCGCCCGAGATATACACAGCTCTAAGAGCGGAGCCACGTCAGAGAATCATGATCTCGAATTCATCACCGACAAGGTGAATTATTTGGCCCTGAGTCTGAAATCCATGAAATCAAAACCGCAGAGGACAGATGATGAGCGCAATTTGAACCACTTAGCTGTAGAATGCGCACGGTTGTCACAGGACCTTCTGGACCTTCTCAAGGACCTTAAGGCGAGAAAGGCAGGCTCTACAAAGGAGAGCGTGAGAGCTGTTTGGCGAAACATCTGGAAGAAGAAAGAAAAGACTGAGCTCGAAAAGAAGCTTGAAAAATATCGGCAGCAGTTGCACCTTCAACTAACAAGCACTGCCAGGTTAGCCCAAATATCCCAAATCAATCTAGACACAAAACTCACATTGGGCTCTAGGTCGGAAACTCTTCAGCGACTCGATCAGGTCATGCGCTCTGGGGACTACCAAGAAAAGGAATTAGCTTGCCTTCAGCAGAATGTAGATGTGCTCCGCTCGTCACTAGATGCTAAACATCTCAGTTCGGAAGACCTGGATCAAATTCGTTCTATTTTGAACCTCTCTGACCAGGTACTCACGAAATCATACCAAAACCTCATTCTTGATGGCCTGAGATTTGAGAAGATGAATGACAGATTTGACGACGTTAAGGAAGCCCACTTGAAAACTTTCAGCTGGATTCTAGGGAAAGCGGATGACGATTCGGAGTACAGTGAGGACGAATCAGAAGGTAATGCAGCCGACACAGGCAGCTATGGCAATTCGGAGTATAGTGAAGACGAATTAGACGGTTGTGATGCAATCGACACAGGCGGCAACGGCGATCGTTATCGTGACCAAGAGAATTATCAATTGCGTTTGCAAGCTAGGGATAGCTTCGTCAACTGGCTGGAGAATGGCACTGGCATTTTTCACGTGTCCGGAAAGCCTGGCGCGGGAAAGTCGACGCTGATGAAATATCTCTGTCAACACCCTCGAACTAAGAAGCTTGCCAAGGTCTGGTCTGGCGAGAAGCAGCTTATCTTTGCCCAATTTTTCTTCTGGAGGCCGGGAACTGAGTTTCAAAAGTCACTGAAGGGTCTTCTCCGATGTCTTTTACATTGCATTCTTGATCAATCCCCTGAGCTAATTCAGGAAACTTTCCCTAAGCAATGGGAAAGCGCCAAATACCAGCGTAGGATCCAGTTTGATGAACGCGAGGTTCAACAAGTCTATGACCGCATCATACACCAGAAGGCTGTCTACGACAAACGCAAGTTTGTCTTCTTTATTGATGGCCTTGACGAATTTGAAGGAGACCATGCCGAAATGATTCGCCGGCTTTTCAGCTGGGTATCAGGGAGGCCAGCTGATATAAAGATATGCGTATCCAGCAGAGAGGAGCTGATATTTCAGGAGCGATTTTCCAAATGCCCGAAGATACGGCTTCACGAGTTGACTCGATACGACATTGCAATATTCGTCAAGGACACGCTAGCGGCAAATGAAGACTTTCAGTCTGTTGGAAAGGGCACTGAAACACTGGCCAAACTGCAAGAACAAATAATTACAAAATCCGAAGGCGTTTTTTTGTGGGTTTCTCTTGCCGTAAGAACTCTTGAACAAGGGTTACTTTCCGAAGACCGAATTCAGGATCTAGAGAAAAAGATCGACGCACTTCCTGTTGAGCTGGATGGCCTTTTTCAGTTCATATTTGATTCGATGACGAAGCGTAGTCATCCGATCGATTGCAGGAATGCCATCCGAACACTGGCGATCGTGATGTGTCGTCCGGACTGGAGTGATAATGTTGATTTGACATTAACACAATATTCCTTCCTGGAAGATTTTCAAGATGACCCAGACTTCGCCATTAAACG
Organism: Gamarada debralockiae; assembly: GCA_002803225.1. NCBI lineage: Eukaryota > Fungi > Ascomycota > Leotiomycetes > Helotiales > Hyphodiscaceae > Gamarada > Gamarada debralockiae. Next base: position 21,026 of record NXFV01000710.1, on the reverse strand, counting down.
GCCTATTCGCGAGATGAGCGAGGAAGACATGCTGCAGAGGTTGAAGCGATCACGGAAACAAATATATGCGCGGTGCAAAGGCTTCCTCGATATCGTTTCTCTGCCTAGGAACTCCGGGATTGCCTTCCGGAAAGAATTTGTCAAATTCATCCATCGCTCGCTATCTGAGTTCCTTCAAAAGAAAGACATCGAGGAAAAAATGGCGACTCATCTTGTGGGCTTCGATATTGTTGACTTTCACTGTCAAAGTTTACTAGCAGAACTAAAATCAGTTAGACCAGAAGATGGCACCTACTATGATACCCAATTTCATAGCGATCTAGGGCTTTGCATGGATTTGTTTTCTGATTCGGAGCACCCTGGACCGACTCGCTTCTGCAGTTTCCTTGATCAACTTGCCCGTGTGGTCACCGCGCACGTTACAGCTGAGAGAATGGGATCAATTACTGTCCACATACCTATATCATGGGAACCTACCTATATAGTTGTGGATTCATGTGTAATTACCGATTGCCACCCGTCAACGCACATTCGTTTCTACGCAATACAGTACGGATTGTATGAATACTACTTGAGGAATACAGCAGACGGTGCGGTGGAACCACATCAACGGCATCTCGAACGTGACGAAATGCTGGGATTTGCTTTTACAATGGCCCACAATTCCTGTGTGTCAACGGATCGCCTGGTGAAAACCCTTGCGCATTGTTTTGAGAATGGCATATCTGCCAATTCTCGCGGCGGTTTCTCAGGAGACGCCTCGTGTTGGCAGAGAATCCTTTGGACATTTATGACGAAAACCTCAATCTGGCGTAGCAGCTATGAAATTACGGAGCCACTAGTTAGAGTTTTTCTCCTCTATGGAGCTTCGCCATATTTTTGGCTCAGATTTGGACCTCGATATAGAAATAACAATGGCCAAGAAGTAATTCAGGTTCACCCCCAAGTCGGAACGGAACGAAAAGAGGTATTCAAGGGCATCTATATTGACGTCGGCTCTGACGGTATTATTGAATTTGCCAAAGAGAAAGGCTGGACACTCTCACTAAGAGACGTTGTGGAATACTGGTTTCCTATGCGGGCTAAAGTATTGCAGGAACTTATTGATAGGAATGCAGTTAGACAAGGAGACCCGACGGAAGATGAAGTATCGACGTTAAAAGAAATGACGCACTTGGATCTTAACATGTGGAGAGGTTTCACCTATGAAGAGCAAAAATGTCTTTTTACATCCTGGAAGAGCAGGGGCATTGTAGATAAAGAAGGGTTCGACTTAGAAAACGGAGTTTCAGAGTAATCACTCTTGGACTAGCAATACCAAATACAATTCGACTCAAAAACTTTGCATATAGCCTTCAGCTAAAAGAAAAGTACAAAAGCTATAATTAAAATATAAAAATTACTGAAGATCTAGGTATATAAAAGAAGATTATTAGTTTTAAAATTACTCATTTGTCTGGGAACACATCTAGTACTCCGTCCACTGGAATAATGACGGCAGGTATTGTCAAAATCAAAATATATATGGATTCTGACTACAAGAAAGTCTGCGTGATAAGAGGATCTGGCGGAGTCGTTCAAATTTAAGTACTCTGGGGCACGGCACCAGATTGTGCACAATCTCTTCCAGCGAAATACCCGTAGATGATATGAATCAATAGCCTTTTTATAAACATGGGCTATCAAAGCCAGATCTCAGCATTCTTTACAATTTGTAGTTATATTCTTGGAAATACTTACGCTCTCTGGGTTACATTCATGAAGGGATCAAGTTCCTCATGGGAAGGTGGTGTTTTGTTTTTTGGGAGAGGGGGGGGAGGGCGTGGCTTTGTTAGCTCGGCGGTAAGATAATTCTAGACCAATTTTAGAGTGTCACTAGACGATCACTCGGTCGAGGCTTTAAAACGTGAAACAGGTTGGAAATCAGATAATGAAAGCTGACTCACCTAGTAACATGCTTCGGCTCTGAGCAGATAAGGGGGAGATGCAGAGTATTTACGCCCTGTTCTTGGTAGTGCTAGCAGTCAGTATCTGATTGGCGGTGTAAGATTGCTTGTCTCTTTATTTGAAGGGCTGATCTCATTGAATCCGGACGAGAAGAGGGATATACTGTTCGGCTGGTGTGACAGTTCTGGCGAATATCACCTGATCACGTGTACGTCAGATCCACAAGGCCAGGGATTCCTCTCTTACGTCTAAGGAGCGCGCCCCTCGAGAGCCCCGGCAGCGCCCCTCCTACTGCAACGGGGCAAGATAAATCCATCAGCTCTCAAGTAAATCCCTTTCAGAGACCGGATATAGAATCGCACGGTCGGGTACTTCGCGGCGCAGTCGGAAAAGGTCCGAAAAGCTCTTACAATCAGGGCAAAAAGCGCATTAGCGCGCCCTCTAGATATATTAGGTCGTGTACTCATAACCCTTTTCCTTCTCTCCTTAGCTTTGTATTTTTGTACAATATAGCACTTCTTCGAAGAGTTCTCAATGCGTGAGACTCCATTTCATCGAGCTGTCACAGATATATAGTTGAGCGCTAGCTAGCCCTATACTTAGAAGGCCTCCCTTGCCCCTAAGGGCGTCTGAGTATAATACATGGCCTATAGGTTGCTTGACTAGGTCTATAAGGCCTTTAACCTGGGCCTTAATCTCCTTAAGCTTAGGGGATACGTCCTGGCTACGTTAGGCTCGGGAGTCACGTTAGCTGACTGCCCAAGACGCGTCGGCTATTAGTTCTGCCCCCCTATCACTCCCCGTATACCAGGTAAGGTTGATAGGGGTTTAGAACAGAGTTATTAAGCGGTTTTAAGTAGTAAAATAGGTTTAAGGGTATTTGCAACGAATTTCACAAAAACGTTGTGCGGATTTTTGACAGTGATGATCAGATCAATTGAAAAAGTCGAATCCAAGTTCGTTCCCGTCAAGCTATACATTCTGTCAGAGAAGCATCACCATTTCGGAATGGGTAGAACTTAGAAGATGGTTCAAAGGCGCTTCCGGATCATACAAAGGAAGAGTGAAAGTCCCTGCCCCAGCAAACCCGATATCAAATTCAAAATGACCCGACAGTCCTACGAAATTGACTTTCAAAGCAATCTCCAAGACTTCTGCGATGAAATCAAGCGGATCGTTCTCCAGTTCCGTTTTAGTAGTGGCAGTATTTGTGTTGATTGTGAAGCTCGGTATTGAGAGGCTTGCGGTTCCTGTGGTATAGCATCTATGCATATTGCTGAGAGAGTGAGTGATTCTTTAGCAACACTAGGTCCAGCTTCTTCGCCACTGCGTCCCGTCAGCATGAATCTCTGCCGGGGGAAAGTGTGACTTACACTACAAATAGGAGATCCTTTGTGAGCTGTGTTACTAATGAAAAATTGCCAAATTTGTCGAAGTAGGTCTCTCGGTAAGTGAGGACGAGGTCTCGAGAATTGCGCGTGGTGTTCGAAAGGGAGTGTCGCGGAATACCACTGGTTTTTATCTTGTCGCCGAGGAAATGGCTGATAATGCCAGGACACAAAAACAGATCAATGTTGATGATGACTTCATCTTGAAACTTGATTTAAGGAGATACAAAAGTGAGGATCTTTGATGCTCTGGCTGCTGCTGCGACTTATTCGCTGTCTTGATGGTATAGCAGATGGTGGCTGTATGAACGTAAATGTGCAGTGGTTTGATCAGGGGAGCAAGGCTTGGAGATTTAGTTCAGCTGAAAGTTAGGTGGGAAAGGCAGGATGTACCTTGATATTCTTTTTATAGGCAATTTTGCCTCAACCCAATTCCGCTGGTTCACCGACCGAGGAGTCAGGACTTTTGACATATGACTCCTTGATTGGATGATGCAACTTTAGGTTTCTATATTTGTTATTGTTCCTTTCTTCTTCTCGAGCTGAAGGTGGATGATTGACGATGATGCGGATGAGAGCTGCGGTAGTGGTCCTAAGTGGTCCTAAGTGGTACTATCGAGTCTTGATTGGCTGTGCTCACCTCAAGTGATGCTCCGAATCGAATGCTTAATTAGGCGACGTATTCATCACGTTCAGTACACCTGATCAGGAGACCTAATCATCATATTCAGTGCGTAAAAAATTTAATTGAAGACGAGTTGTACCCACGTGGTGTATATACTTTGCTTTCTGTCGCCTTCCTGTCATCATTTCCCATTCATCAACGTATTCCACACATCTCTGAGCATATCTCCTCTATTAAGATATCGAACTGCGTGTAATCCTCAGTCTAGTGATACTCGACTCCATGGAGCTCCTTCTCAAGCTAATACCTCTTTATTCCTTTGCTGTCATCAAGGTAAGTCTCCCAAGGCGAGCCGTCTTGATATCTCCATTCTAAACCACTTCCAGCTCACATCCATCGCCACCGCCACCTCCAAAAACACAAGCATCACCACCACCACAACCACAGTCCAACTAAGTCCCGACCTCGACTTTGACTTCGAGATTCTCTACGACCTCTTAGCCGCTTCCTAAGGTGGAGCAGAGATCGGTGAAGTCATGACAGCAGCCTCCCTCATCCTCCCTCGAAACTTCGAATCCTACTACTCCGCTTTCAACACCCTCGCTAACAACGTGCTTACCATCACCCAATCAATCAACTCTTCCAAAACCCCTGTGTCTGCTTGTGATGCCTACTTCCGAGCCTCCACATACTTCCGCTCCGCCGATTCTTCCTCCATAGCAAAAGCCTTCTAACTCCATATCAATTCACTATGGGCACGGCAAACCCCCACTTTTAATTCAACATTAGCACTTTTGCCCATTCCCGAGAAGAGAGTGACGATAAAAGCAGCCGCTTTCGACATCCCAACAATCTATTACCGCGCCCTGGCCCAGCCCACCAGAGCAAACCACAATCATTGTTGGAGGCGGCTACGGCGGCGGCCAAGAAGAATTATATTACCAAATGGACATCGGCGCCCTCTCCCGCGGCTGGAACGTCCTCATTTACAAACGGCCCGGGCGAGACTCTCCTCGCCACTATCAAAATCTGGGTTTCATCCCGCAGTGGAAGAAAGTCGTTACGCCAGTCGTGGATTACCTCACACGCTCTCAGATGTTGACACTTCGGCCACCGTTGTCGTCGGCGTCTCATTTGGCGGCTTCTTGGCTGCTCGAGCTGCGGCTTTTGAGCATAGATTGACAGCTATAATTTGTCTAGATGGATTAAACGAATTTGGCGGCTTAGTCCAGCAAGGAATCTCCGTAGCTCTAAGCAAGCTCTAAGCAAGCTCTTCGCCTCTGGCAACAACAGAGCCTTCAACACAGCCATTAAAACCTACCTCTCGTTCCTACCGCTGGAACATAGTTCTGGTGGTTTGTCTAGTAAAGGATGTGGGCGTTCGATGCCACGCCTCGTTTTGATTGGATGACACAATTACGAAGCGTACACATTAGAGGGTCTCATCGATAAGATCCCTGGTCCGGGTTTTTCGGCGGATTCAGCAACTGATGCGCTCTATTTGCGACAGGAGAAGGTGTTGGCTGATAAGTTAGGGAAGAGGGCTACTTATTATGAGTTTGATGTGGGGAGTGCGGTGGGACATGCGGGCATGGGCAAGTGTAGGTTGCGGAACCTGGCTGTTTATGATTGGTTTCAGCGGGTGATTGATGGGTGACTGAATCCTGAATGATTGCTTTGAGAGGTGCAAAATTTGGGAAGCTAGTTGTTGGAACTCCGAGGTAACATCTCAGATGTTCTCTTGTTCTCCTTTATTTTTCATTCCTGTTGAAATGGTGCTGCCTATCTCTCAATACTATTCCATAAAGTTTGAACAGAAGAATAACTGCAAAACTTAATATCTTTGATTTTGCAAATTCATGATGTGCATTGATTTCATATTTTTTGCTAATTGGTGACTAGAACCCGATATTAGACATTCCTCGTCGGGTGGTGGCGGTCACAGCCGATACTTTACATTGTACGCGCAAGTTTTGTTTGACTTGGTTTATTTGGAGGTATCCTTTGAAACGCCGTATGATGCTAATGATCGATCGGGTTCTCCCCCTTCTTCCACATTTCTTCATCCTTCTTCATCTCTTCATAATCCAGCTCAGCCCTGTAAGCTGTCCGCTGGCCAAAATGGAATTACAACCAAATAATAGTATAGGCCGAGGCTTGTTCCTCCCTAAATAGAAACCAACCCCATTCCGCTTTCCAACGCCAGGAATATACAGCCTAGAAGAGAAATATCTACAAAAGCAAAAACATGTCCTATAATCGGGGACTATAGGAGGGCGTACATGAGCCCCATGACGAGTGGTAATAATGAGACTGATGCTAGTGTTCGTGTGGCTGACGAAGTGGTCCCAGTCGCGATTGAGTAGACGTTATTGAAGGATATGTCCGTGGAGTTGAAGCAGTTCGAACTGTTTACTTCGGCGACGTCTTTGGGATCTGCGAAGGTTATGTCTACGCACTTTGAGTTTGTTAGCCTCTTTCTCCTTCCCTCTCCCTTTCCCGGGAGTAAAGACCAAACTTACAGAGTACAGCGCAGCTCCATGAATAGCCGTCTCCACAACCTGAATTGTCGCATTATCGCCAACCTTGACTGTCGTATTCGCCGGCAGCGGCACTTGAGGCAAGCAGAAAGTGCCTGGATAAGGATTCTTGCTCGGGCCAACGATTTGGAAGACTGGTACCATTGGGAACGACATGTTAGGTGGTCCAGCATCTGGTCCATCTGTTCCAAATCCCAAGTTCATGTAGAAGAACGCTGTGGCGTGGCCTTGGAACCAGCCGGGTTGTAGGGCGATTGCTCCGCCGCCTATGGGCCATTTCGTTCGGTTTGTTGTTGTTGGCATGCCGCCGCCTGTGAGGAAGGTGTTAGCTATGTTCAGCATGGGGAGATGTGCCAGGAGGGACTGGGACGGAGGGAAGAGGTGGCAAGGCTGGGAGAACATGAAGGATATCGAGGATGTTAAACTCAACAACTCCTCTGTGCTCCCAGTTCTGCCATACCTCTCTCCACCCCTCTCCTCCTGCAGATAGCCTGACTGGTAACTGGGAAACAGATACTCACAAGGATACATCCATTGCATTCCATAAGGAAAAGTATCGTTTGTGATCAAATTATCTCCTCTCCATCCCGGATATGTAATAACAGTATGTGCCTCCACCAATCCTATCAATGCCAAACAGATAACAGGCAAACTCGAGAATCGCATCGTGATCTATTTCCCTTTCGTTATCTTCAACCGAATCTTTCCTCAGCCGATCGTATGTGGGACTGTCGATAACCCGTATCGCCTATCGTCTATCGTCGATTTTGGGATTTTGGTTTTCGGAGAAACAGTGAATGGAAAGGGAGTGTGCACTTGGAGAACAGATGTACGTATGGAGTGAGGTCTAGAAATGGCTTCCATCTTGGCCGCGGGCACCTTTTTGTGTGCGTCGTAGTTCGTGCTGACCATCTCTGCGTGCATGGTGGGCGGCTGTAAGCACAATTGAACCACCACTCACGTTGCGCAGCCGTGTGCAGGTTCGCAAAACTCACTTGCCAACCACGCTTCTCCAGAGGGGTCTGGCGGATAGCCCATTCCTCTCCTAGCTAGCGTAAGCGATTCCCTCGCGGTGATTTGCAGGTTTTCGATGAGTGAACAACCAATTGGAGAGCCCGGGGGAAACCACGCAGGGATGGTGAGATAGGTGTTCAGGGGTTTGGACCATTCGCTAAAGGGCGTTTGGCGCTCGGGATTTTATGGAGAGACGATAGCGAGCAGGCGCTCCGGTACCGAATGTGGGATGGAGAACATTGAAGCAATTTGATGTTTGATCTAAAGAGGAACTTTGACTCTGGAGAAGGGGATGGGATGCTTGATTTGGAAATGATGCTTTTGAAAGCTTGTTGCGATGTTCTTGATGGGGAAGAGGAGATGAAAGGCTTACCAATCTTGGCGACAAAGTGATTATTCTTACATAGCCTATTGATCCCACTCGAAAGTCTGGACAAGACTTTGATATCACTCTCGCTTTGAGTCCCACATAGGATCGTGCCGATATCAGATTTCACACTGGATTGATTTTACGATTCCCCCTCAACGTCTTCCGGAATCTCTAATCCCTCACTCGATCTGAAGGGGCGTCTGCCTCAACTTCCAATATCTCATGCCCTCTGCTACATCACATGTATCGTCACATCCTCAATAATTTCATGCCTCCATATCATCACATCGCCAGCGCTTCGAGCTTCAATGGTCGTCTCGTGGGTTATCAAAAAGGTCCGTTGCCTTAAACGGAACCGGTGAACAATCTGCCGAAATGGCGCAATTCTAAAAATAAAGATCCCTGCACTTGCGTCTGAAATTTTTGGAAAATTGAACAGAGCTCATCGAGAGGTGAAGGCAATCGACGCACGAGAACGAGAATAGTAGCTTTGATTATTGGTGTGTATTTGTGTGGTTGCATTCGAAGATCTTTCTCAGTTGATTGATTAATTGTCTACTATCTTGACCAAAGTAGACAAATATGCCGCACACCAACCGCAAGAAAAAGTCTTCGACTTCAACACCCCGCACCGAGAAGAAGACAGGACCTAAACTCGTACATACGAAACGACAGCAGATTGAGGACGATGATGGCTGGACACACGTCATTGATACCCCGCGCAAAGGGCAGGTGAAGATTAAGGAGGGCCAGTTGTTACATGCGGGGGATTTTGAGAGGAATGGGGTTAGTTATGTTGAGCGGACTGTGGAGGAGATGAGAGCGGACTTGGAGTATTACCAGAAGCAATGGGAGAGTGGTGGAGCTTGTGCAGGACTGAAGGAGAAGCTGAAGGTGGAAGAGGGAAAGGAAGGTGAAAGGGTGAAGGTTGGAGATGTGGTTTGTCTTGGTTTGGGTAGTCTGCAGAGTGCGAGGAGAGAGGGAAGGAGGGCGAGTTTTACGCAGTTGGCTGCATTGAGGACAGTGGTGGAGATTCTAAGTAAGCGTCCTTTCTTTCATTTGAAAGTAGTCGTACTAACATGATGCTTAGCAGGCGAAGAGAAGCTCCAATGCATTTTCCAGGATCCCCAATTCACCGACCTTGATAAGGAATTCCTCACATCTCTTGGATACACAGCGGTGGACGATCCATTGGCATTTGGTCACATAACTGAGAAGAGTTTGGTATATGCCATTCATTGCTATGCGCAGGTCTACAAATCGGTTGCAGAAGCCCAGAGACCTGCTGTGATGATTGGGACCGATGTGGAGAATTTCGGGAAGTTCAACTTGTGAGAACCGAGTAGTCAGATTGCGAGGGCCATGGGCTGATAACTGGCAGATTCGAGACCACTGAAAACATTGCGAAGAGCCTTGAAGATATGGTTAAGGGTTGCGAAAGTATCGATTTCCCGCAGGTTCGACATGACTTCTCGGATACGAAGATATATTTGAGGAAGCTGGCGGAAGTCTCGAAGGCTTGAAAGGAGACATATCGAGAGCCTGATCTTCGGTGCAGGACGAGTACCTGCTATATAAAGCTCAGACCGAAGTCAAATTGGGAAGGTACAAACAAGTCAGTGACCACACCTCGTCCACGATGCAATGGCAACAATTGAGGACGCGAAAGAATCGGTCATCAATTTGCATTTTCTCGCTCTAGAGTCTACCGAAACTCCCCTGCCTCATTCAACACATCTAATTGATGTCAGATGCCTTCACGACACTTCCAAAAGCATCACTCAATTCCGCCAAAGATATCCTGACAAGGTCCGCCGCGCTCGCTCCCGGAATATCTCTGTCGCCAATAGCCTCCTCAGCAAGGATAACATCATATCCCATCTCCGCAGCTTGTCTAGCAGTGGTGCTAACACAGACATGCGCCATATACCCAGTCAATACCAGCTTGAGCTTGCTTGTCGTCTTGATATATGCATCTAAATCGGTACCAGTGAAAGAACCAGCTTCTTGCTTGCTAATGACCTTCTCGCCATCCTTGGGAGTGAGCTCGGAGAACTCCTTGGCGAGATCAGTGTCTGGAGTGAAGACTGGAGCTCCTGCGGGCACTTGATGAAGAATATGGACGATGGGTGCTTTCGCTGCGCGGTACTTTTCGAGGAGCGTGGCGATTGCTTTGCGAGTCGAGGCGACGTTCTCGGTCTTTAGGTGGCCATTGGCATATCTTCAGTTGTAAGTATGCTGTTAAGATATAATTACGGATGCACATACTCATTCTGAGCGTCAATAATGATCAAAACACTGTCCTGTGTGCTCGCAGTTGATGGCGAGACGCCAATAAGTTCTCTGAATCCCTTTGCCATTGTGTTTGATGATAAAGTGATGCTCCAGAAAGGTGGTATTGGGTTTAGATAGATTGTTTAACTTAAAGACGTCGAAGTGGGTTATGCTTAAAATTTGGAACGATTGCTGATCAATTGAGGGGAAAGATGACCATAGCTTCATTCTCCGCTTTGAAAGGCGCTACTCGGCCAGCCTCGGGCGAATGCCTGTAAAGGGACATTGGTACCATGGTCCCATCATTGCTTGAAAACGTCTTCGACACATGTTCAACGAAAGACGAAGGATATGAGAAATATCTCTTCAACTACCGATGACAATTTAAGTCCGACTCCTGGCGTGGATTATTTGGTGTGGTCCTATCAAAGAGGCTCGTTCGCGACGCTCGGATTCGTCGCTAAATTTATCCTTGAGGCTGGAGAAGGCAAAACTGGGGTGGTGGCAGTGCCCAGCCAACGGACCACCAACAAATCATCATCATTCAAATTCCGGCTGTAGAAGATGAGGCACACACCTCGTGTTGGCAGGATTGAGCTGAATCATACTGCACTTCTCCCACAAAAATCCTTCTCCTGCCGCAACCTGATTCTTTCGTAATGATTGAATGATTTCTCCATCTTCAATCTTCGTCACTATCCTCTCGTTCCAAGGCTTTTTGTCTGTACACTGTACGGAACCCATATACCTGTTTTCTCACCACAAATCGGAAACGTAGCGACAAATAAATACGAAGCCTAACGGAGAAACGAGGACTAGTTTATGTTTTAGAATACGAGGCTTACCGAGACATTGTTTTGGTGGATAATAGACCTACTCCCACTGTCTCTTTCCGTCAGAATGTCTCACCGTTACTCCTTCGACGACGGCGAAGAACTCTACGTTCCTCCTTCACATCAACAACACTCTCCCGAACAACCACAATACCAATCTCCGCCACGAAGTCCCGTCAGTCCAGGTGCACATCCCGATAGTTCGTTCAATCGTTTACGAGCTGCACGAAGATACAGCAGAGAAAGGAACGACGCAAGACCTCTGCAGAATTATGGGGAGCCAGTAAGCCCTATTGTTGCAGGTGTACCAATTCCTCCTCATCGAGACGCTGAAGGACGATATTGGGGCCGACAATTAGGCTATTCAAACTCAGGAATGTCGAACATTACACGGGGGGTAGATAACTTTGGGGAGCAAGCTTCTGGAGGCATTGCTGGTGTCGCGATGAGTGTTGCGGATGCGAATGCAAGGGAGAGTGGCCTCGAGGCTATGAGGAACACACCAGGCTATGACTCACAACGAGAGATGCCTCCATACCAGGAATCACCATTTGCACAACATGCTCCGAGAGAAGAACCCTCTAGTTCCTACAATGACCCGTATGTACGACCGTCTGTGCCGCAGGAAGCCTCACAGTCTTCTCTCACTCCTCTCGGCGCCGCTGCATTCCCACCGGGGATTGCTACCCCTCATTCACGCTCGACAACCTCACGATCCCCGCACAGTTTCAACAATGTTCCATATACAGACAACCCATACAATCGATACTCGAGAAATCTTGATCCCAGCCTAGGTGCTGGCTTCGATCCGAACCTCATTGTAGATGATGGAGATGACGGCTTAGAATACAGGAACCAGCATAGATCGTCGATGTTGAGCTTAGGACATAATTCAGACAGAGGTGCAACACCAGGTGTTGCGGCAGCAGGAGGAGCTGCTTCCGCAGGTGGAATTATGGGAGCACTCGGAGGCCTAGTTGGAAGGAATGCGAATGGGAACAGAACATCACCACAGTACAACCCAGTGGATAATCAATACGGAGGACCAAACGACATCGACCTGGTGCAACCCGAGAAGAGCGAATGGCTAAGCAAGCAATCGAGTGGGAATAAGAAGTTGAGATGGCTGGTGGGAATACTGTTAGCGGTGTTGATCCTTGGAGGAATTGCAGGAGGAGTCGCTGGCGGTATTATCTCCCACAAGAACTCCAAGTCTTCATCATCGTCGTCGTCGTCAACACAAGGACAATCGGCATCCTCTGATACCGCAGACAACGGGGATCTTAATAGCAACTCCGCCGAGATCAAGAAGCTCATGAACAACCCCAACCTTCACAAAGTCTTCCCAGGAATTGACTACACGCCAATGAATACACAATACCCAGATTGTTTGACCAACCCGGCCTCTCAAAACAACGTCACTCGAGATCTCGCCGTTCTCTCGCAGCTCACAAACACCATCCGACTTTACGGAACAGACTGCAACCAAACGGAACTGCTCCTCCACTCCATCAACCAACTCAACCTGAACGGTACCATCAAAGTCTGGCTCGGAGTCTGGCAAGATAACAACGCCACAACCAACGCTCGGCAACTGGAGCAAATGTACAACGTCTTCGACACCTACGGAGCAGCGTCCTTCGTCGGCGTAATCGTCGGCAACGAAGTGCTTTTCCGACAAGATATGACAGCAGCCGAACTGGGAAACGTGATCACAGGCGTCAAATCGAACCTCACATCAAGAGGCATCACTCTACCCGTTGCATCTAGTGACTTAGGTGACTTATGGTCTACTGCCCCTCAAATAGTCGCTGAGATAGACTATCTGATGTCGAATATCCACCCATTTTTCGCCGGCGTTACTGCAGAGGAAGCCGCATCCTGGACGTATGATTTCTGGACTCAACACGACACCATCCTCAAAACCGATATCACGAAAAATGTCATCTCGGAAACTGGTTGGCCATCCCAGGGCGGTATGGATTGCGGTGGTGCTACGACTTGCACGAATGGTTCCGTGGCCGGTATCCAGGAGATGAACACGTTCATGAACGGATGGGTATGTGATGCGTTGGCGAATGGCACGAATTATTTCTGGTTCGAGGCCTTCGATGAGCCGTGGAAGATCCAGTTCGATACGCAGGGCCAGAATTGGGAGGATCATTGGGGATTGATGGATGCCAGTCGGAATTTGAAGGCTGGGGTTGTTATTCCTGATTGTGGGGGGAAGACGGTTAGTTGAGTGGTTAAAGGAGATAGGTTGGGAGAATTATTGGGCATGGATTTGATTTTTGGAGTTTTGGAAGGCGGGATCATGGGCATTGTACAAACATTACGATGAGATGAGAGGATTCTCGAAAGGCTTTAATGGAACGTGGACGGGAATCATACATGTATATAATGACTATGGACCTGGGGCTGCTATTTCAGCAATTCAAAAGTTGCGCTCAGTTTCTTCTCGTCATCAATATGTGACCTCCATCCACTATCAGCATTATTCATAAATTATAACTGTCGTTATCTTAGCAATCCATGCAAGCGGGATGCCCAACTTCGTCTCGATTAAATCAGGGCCTTAACGTCCAGAGCCCTCCTATATCTAGAAATTGGCCAGTGTCCATAGTTTTGTTCGTCGAGTTCTGCTTTCGTGTATGATTCCACTTCATGAGCTCGTGCTTGTTCGTCCGCCGTTTTAGGACACTGACGACATCCCAATGCTCTCTATCCATAGCCCAATCCAACGGAATATGGCCTCTACTATCTGGCTGATCCAAACGCGCGCCATAATCTAGCAATAATTCCACTACTTCTAGATGACCGTTTCTAGCTGCCCAGTGCAGTGCTGACCAGCCATCATACTCAAAATTGTTAGGATCCGCCCCCGCAGCGAGTAGCTTCTTGACGCATGATGTGCTGCCCTTTTCTGAAGCCCAGATCAGAGGCGTATCGTTCATCGTACAGACAACATCTACAAATGTTTTATCTTCTGAGATATATCTCTCGACAAGCCAGGGAAAGTTGAAATACGCTGCAAGATGGAGAGGGTCTTGGTGGACCGGCACGTTGGGACTCCCACGATGATTGATATAATACGTAAGTCTCATGATGCCATCTCTGTGTCTTGCTGACGAGAGAAGTTTGTGGATCATGGTGGACAAGACTGGGGATGGCGTGCCCACTGCTCTAGCATGAGAAGCCCAACACTCGATTGCGTAGCAGAGGAACGGGTAACGGCGCAGAAACAAAGCTACAGCGTCCACGTAGCTCAGTACTGTTTTATTCCCAAGCAGGAGTCGGTCAAGCTCCGAGAATTCTTCGTCCCTGAGTAGATACTGCACACATATGCTTGCCAGATGTTCATTCGCTGCCAGGGCATCCATATCAAGTCCTGCAACTTCCTGAGGACTTGAGCTTCCTGTGAAAGTCTCCAGGAATTCTTTCGCCGTCTGGTGGACTAAGTTAATCTCTCTCCGTGGACCGTCGAATCGGATGAGCGACCCGCACAGAAACTTTATGTCGCCGCCAAAGTCGTGCCAACGCGAAACACCAGTCTCCAAGCACAACGCTGTCTCCAGTTCCTCAAGGGTAAGGCCGCGTCTCCCGAAGAGCAGCCAGCGAATAATTCTCCACATGTCGCTTTTCCGAGACGGGGAGGGATTCCGAAGAATTGTTTCGTAGGTGTTAATGAGTGTCAGAGGTATTCTTGATAGCTTGGACGCAATCACTTCATCGCTCAGGCGTTCATCTCGACGCTCTAGTTCTTCAATTATCAAGACAACCCATAGAAACATTCCATGAGCGTTTGCTTCCAAAAATCGGATGATGCTCTGGGTGACTTCAAGGTCGAGATTGCGACGACGGGCAAAGTCTCCCATCTTCCGGCGTATCAACGTACGCATATCGTGTGCTGTGTCCCAATTCGTCATCTCCAAAGTCGGGAAGTGGGAAAGACGATCGAAGACGCTCTCATCTGGTCGGCTCGTGATAACTAACTTTAGAATTGGTCTCGAGGCCTTCGGAGCCGTTTGAATTCCATTGTCTTCAACAAGTCCTGAAATCCAATCCAGGATGGTCTGCCGAGACTCCCCCTCGCATTCGTCGACAGCGTCTAGGATGATGTAAACTCGTGATTCGGGTGGTATATGTTCAAGCATCTCGCCAAGTATGCCCAAAAGATTTTCCCATGACCATTCAAAGGCGCCTCTGGCTGATAAGGCACTATATCGTTGCAAGACTATGGGGAGGAGGTCCGGTGCTTGGCGCACCAATTGACTGATGATGGTTCTCAGGGCAGCAATAGCTGTTCCTTCAGCTTCTTGGTTGGATCTATGGAAGAAAAAGAATAGTACCACCGGCTCTGTCTGATTGAATCCGGGACCGTGTGTTCGAAAAGTTTGGTCCTGCGTGACCATCTGAGAGATATGAGCTGCTAAAGTCGTCTTGCCGCAACCAGCCCTTGCCGTGATCCAGAGAAGGTCCGAGTCGTTGCTTCCATGCCAGGAAATGTATTTCTGGTTTCCCAATATCCACCCACCAGCTTGTTTGGAGCGGGTCAATATTTGTGATAGAAATGAGCCTTGCTCCATTGGAGCGAGACTCGCCAAACAAGCATCAGTCTTTTCTTCGATTGATGGATTGGCGATTGGAAGGGGGTCTCGCTGGTGGATCTTAGAAATTAGTATTCATTCTTGACAAATGCATTTGCGTTGCCAGAGATGAGTAATATGAATTGTTCCTACTGTAAGAAGCCCAACAGCTGTTCGAATGAGGGGCAATTCATCCCTCACACTTTGAGCGACCTCCTCTAGATTTCCATGCAGGGCCTCAAGACGTCTATCTATCTCATGTAGCAAAGTCCTATGTCGGTGTTATCATCAATTTCTCTTGCGCCATCAATGTCACTTACGAATCAATCCTAGTAATGCACAGCGTAAGCGCGCTCTTTTCCACCTCCAAACGCTGCAAGAAACCAACAATTTTCTTTTCCATAATTACCCCACTGACAGCCTTAGCCCATTTCTTGCCCAAGGAGCCATCTTTCTCAACCACAAGCCCCTGTAGCGCATCTCTTAACCCCTTCGCTTCTTTTAAACAGTTTCGTAGAATTGCCTCGACTTCTACGGTCTGCAGCTGCGGCATGCATGCAACTAACCTCGCTATCTCGACCAAGGTCTGCACTTGTATCAATCGAGACTGAAGCGTTTTGGGCGCATCGCGGATTTGAACGAGGAGGCTGGAGAGAGATGTCACGACAGCGACGGTCACTTGAGCGAGCTGTACGGCGCTGGCGGCTATGCCGAGGATTTCGATGCCCGACATTATGAAGGTTGCGCTTAAAAGTATCTGTCAAAGAATCTATGTATCATACAGTTAGAGAATTTGTAAGACGAAGCTCTGATCGGGTTCTCGAATTTGCGTGATTCTGCGACGAGATCTGAAGTGAAGTCAGGCAGCTACGAGGCTGTGAACGCCACCCTGTGTGACAGACGAGCAAAATACAAGACATTGAGCTTGGCAGCTGTTATTGATGGAAATTGACAGCATCTTACTGTGCTGTCACTATTGCTATCACCGCTCTGGCCTCCTGACACTTGGCAGTATGATATATGGTCACGTGACGAGACAGGACGAAAGCTACCTCTGTGGGTTGCGATACTTTGCATTTTCATGCTGTAATTAGGTAGAATGGCTACGGTATGTATATATGTGGAGACAGGGATTCTTTATCCTCGAGGGAGGGCAACATCGTAGACAGCACGGTTGAAGTACTTGATGGACTGCTCTCCGCGGCAGCATCACAACTCGTCTTTCATGATAAGACGTCAGGACTGTCTATGTCTCTAATAACCACACTTGAAATTTCTCTTATTATCATTTGCAAAATGCAGCAGGGAGGGAGGACGACTGAGTATATACGAGGCGGATTGTTTACTCAAAAAGGTTTTTGGAGAGAGTGAAAGAGCACCGTTGTTGGTTGGAACTGCCTAATCAAGTATAGCCTGTATTTTCCCCTCTTGTGGTATAAGAGAGCTCTTCCCCTCCTTGTATTTCAGCTCCTTGGATATCAGCTAGTCCTAGAAATGCAACTATATTTCGGCCCCATACAGCTTCAACTGACAACCGTCTGCCTACGAATCGACGAGCAAGGCTGGCTTTGGTGAAGGTTCATCCCTCAGAGAGACTCTGTCGGCGGTTTGCATTTCGCAACTTTCTCTTCGAGATCAGGGGGTAAGAGTTTCTTAGAAGAGGGTATGTGTTTGCTGTCCCAGGTATGTTAGTAGAGCTACACAAAACTGGCCTTAATTACAATCTCAGCCACAGATAGCGGCCACGTTGCTTGTCCGTGGATCTGTATGCATAGTATCGGCCTTTCTTCTTTATTATCATGGCCACATCAACATTATAATCCTTCCCAAAGCTATAAGCTTTCTTGAACAAGGTATCCATTCTCCTTGTCAGGTTTTCATTTCAACGGTTCGCAGCAATGCGGACTTCCGAAACGTTCTATATTTGAATAAGAATAATCCTTGTTCAAGCGCAGTCTCAGACGAAGTTGGGAAGTAACAGCGAGTTCTGGCAAAGGAAGAAACACGATATGTATGGATATGAAGGTATGAAGTGTCTCTTTGCAACGCTTGAGTAATTTACAGGTAAAGAAAAATTATCATTAGAATTATTGAATAGAAGTTTAAGCGCCCAAATGAGCGTCTCAACTCAGAAGAATTTCAAATCATTGAGGAGAATCCAGCAACAGATATAAAGAACATTTTTTGAAAGATTTGAAAATGTTACTTGGAGACCAAATAATGAAACATCAGGGCAGGCGTAGGGCATCCCCTATCACACTCCAGTTTAAAGCGGCCTACTTTCCATCGAAAAGCGGAATCGCTCGATGCGATCCATTTTGTCGAGGGCCTTGGTCGATATGCGGAGGACCGTTTCGCGATGGAACGTCTGTGTTCTGTAGTCGTATGAGCACAACAACGCTCTCCGCATGCCGCCTTCATGGCCGCAAATGATCATCACGGACGGCGGATGAACGGCCCAGAAGGTCGTCACGGTCAGAGTATACGTGTCTACAACAGTGAAGATGCGAGCTCGGCCGACGTGACTGTTGTCCCCGGGCGACGGTAATGCATCATCGGACGGCTTAATAGCCTCCAACTCGTTTTGCAGGCGTGCTCCACGAATCTTCCGGTGACATCTCGACTGCGTACTGCTATAGGGGCTCCATTGAAGGCGGCCATCGCAGAAACCGAAGAGTTGGCGCTCCAGCCAGTCGAGATCCGGAATGCCCTCCATGCCAACTAACGATGCTTGTGTGGACCAGAATTTCCCGCGGTACAAGCTGAACATCGCCCAAGGCAGTAGAATAAATGCCGTGAATGCAATGAGAAAGAAGATGATGCCCACAGCAATCACCGGGTTGGCGCCCGTTGAAACGGAGAAGCCGTCCACCTCCTGTGTCGTCTTTGCATCCACGGCGAGTAATGAAATGCCAATAATCAACCAGAAAGGTGTAAAGCGGACAAGCATCTCGCCCAGCAGGCGCCAGACCGTCCGCCGCTTGACGAAGCCGACCGGGTTGAGCTCCTCCCAGTCGATCGAGGCTGCAGACGCACCATCGATGATGATCGTCTGGTCTTCAGCGATGCCTGCAATCTGGCAGGTAGGGTAGATGTCCCATAGCTTGGCGCCCCAGAAATCTTCAATGACATGCCAAGGATCCCCTCGTCGGGGAGGGAGGAAACAGATGAGCCGCTCGAGAAGCATATTGGAATCATTGGACAAGGAAAGTCGTGCAAATGCCTCAAATCGGGTCTCGTTTTTGACGGGAAGTGGCCTTCTTCGAGTTAGCGTCATAAGGGCGTAGATAGGATCAGCCGTTGCGTGCTCGGCAAACTTCTTCTTCATCAGGCACTCCAAGCCAATACTGAGGAGCTCGGTTTGTGTGAGGTGCAGATTGGACTCGACATGATCGACGAGCTGCCTCACTAGATCCCCATCCGGTTTATACGCCAGTTCAGCCATGTTTCTCTTGGGGATGGTCCGGCAGTGCTGCACACCAGCGCTCGTGGAGCTGGAGCGGTAGATCGGAAGGCCATATTCTGTTGGCGCCAGCAACATCTCGGGCAGCGTCCAAAGTCGTGTAGCCCAATCCTGTAGGAGCTTGTCCTCGCTGGACGCCCCTAGTCCCAGAATTCGATCTTGTACTGGGTCTTTCACTGCAATGACTAGGTATTTGGCTCCTCTGGCGACGTCGCAGATTCGGTGAGAGTCTAACTTTGCCGTTTCGGCGGTCATGCAGAGAACATCAATCCAGAATGCATTCACGCCCACCTTATTCGCAGCCTCGATACCAATCTGGCATAACTGATCGAGGTCACCACTCCGAAGTTCGGGCATTTTAGAACGGATCCAGCGCTCTTGCTCAATAAGCTCATCGGTAGTCTGGGTGAAGTTCCATCGCTGGATCTCTTCTTCTTGATACGTCTGGTACTGAGTACGCGTGTAGGAGACGAAAACGTACCCGCCACTTCCCTTTTCGTCTGGCGTAGCATCCCATTCGTCGACGTCTTTAACGACATAGGGCGCACCTGTCTTGTCGGATTGGATGACACAGAGTTTTCGAGGGCGTAGATGCCTTGCCAAAACGCCATCGACCTGTTCTTTGCGAGAACCGTGAGGAAATGCGGCTGGATTATCTTCTTGGTTCTGCGGTTCCTGTGTTCAACAATTGTTACCATAGCTACTTAGTGCTTAGCATAGATAAAACATACCTGCTGGGGGTTCTCCTTCTGGTTCCGAGCCACCTTGGGGAAACCAAAGTAGCGGTACCTAACAGCAGGGTATTTGCCTCCTGGCAAAAGAGTCCCACCGAAGTTGGCGAAGAGTGCCTTTTAAATTTTTCAGATACATATTGATAGGTTAGAAGGGTATTCACAAACCGTCAGCGTCAGGCCAAAACATGCAACAGGATACCTCCAGTATAACTGGCTCCACGCTGGATGGTGATAGTCTTGAGACCCATCTAGACTGGCGGCTTAGTGCTGAGTTGGCGGTGGAAACATGTATGATAACATACCTTCACTTTTGCGATCCCACTCAGCCTCAACCCAATCTTGGAAGGTCCATACGAGAACATTCCTACCAGAATCGCGCATTGCTCTACCAAACTCCCGCCATACGCTGCGTGGCCGAGGAGGGTCCCAGGTCGTTCTAAGCTCGCCGCTACGAGTGTAGCCTGGAGCTAGCTGCACCCGGAGGATGTCTAACTTGCCATCATCTGAGCGAAGGTAGTGGTCTTTGTCCCTGTTTCTATCCGAGACATCAAGGTAACGTTGGCCACTGTCTTTGTGGTGTCGAACGAGTGAGTTCTGATTGAAGGAGCAGATCAATTTTATTGTACTAATTTATGCTTGGGGGTAAACTCACTCTAGTATCAGGCGCTGGAATAGCTGTGGCGCCCTGACCAGCTTCGACATCAATTTCTTGATTGACTGTTACGGGCTCAGGTTTTGGAGAGATTTGTGAATGGCTAGATTCTGGTCCACTGAAACCGCTCTCCTTTTTCGTGCCTTTGAAACGTCGAGAGAGACTCATTTCATGATAGTGTATAGACGTCTCTGCTGAAAGATGCCGTTATTGTAGTGCAGGAGAAACTTAGGCTCTGAGGGGTTGAGGGAGGCTGCGATGCTCTAAGTATTCACTCCAAGAACCAAACATCTTCCAGCTCTCTCCATCCGGGGTACACATCTCCACGAGGCCCCCAAGTCTAAAAAAAGGTACTGCTAAGCTTATCTCTCATCTTGTTTCAAGGATAGTCGGGCGTTGTGGCGTTTATTCATGCTCTTGGTTGGACTATATCCTTCAGCTCTCAACCTCACACCACGCAAGCTATCAGAGAAGGTATGGCCTAATTTCCCCCTATCTCTTCTCTGCAAAACTGAGTAGAGGTACATTCTGCTACCAAAAATATCCTCCCAAATTGAATAAAGGAACCCATTTCGCAGTGTAATCTCAGTTGCGGGTGTT